>JACOMQ010015774.1:0-11228 GCA_014843705.1 Euphrasia arctica | reverse complement strand
ATGCTAAGTATCTGAGGGGGATAAGAGATACGTCGACTAGTGCGGTTTATAAAGATATCTGGGGTATAGCGAGTAAAAGTCCTCAATATATTTCGTGAACTGTCATAATACACTAACCGGTTTATGAAGACAACATAGTTCACACGCTCGCAGGTCACACGATTTATTTGCCCTGTATGAAATGATATTGTTGAGATTTGTTTATCTGGACGTCGAGTCTAGCCCTTTGTGCGAGTGGGAGATGTTAGGATTAGGATCGCCCGTGGGCTCGACCCGACCCGTGAAATAATTAAAATAAAAGTATTTTAATTTATTTTATAATATATATTATTTGTGTAATATAAATATATATTATAAATAATTATCCTAATACTTTTCTCTACGTAGCGGTTATGAAAATGCAGTTATCTGTATTATTAAATATATAGTGATATATTTATACAGATAAGTATTACTGCAAAGGTTAACGCAACGCACAGAAGAGAAAAACACAGAGAAAAATAAATAGAAATAAACATATCATTGTAGTTCTTAGATCGTGAAGAACAATTCAACACTCCAATCGGGAGAGTGTTGTAGACACTGCGTAGCACGAGAAACAACACGCAACAGGAGGATTCGGTCCGTTCGATTTACGTTTCCGCATCGAAGACAAGTAAGTTTTCTAATCTATTTTTATCGAATTGCTTATGTTGTTTAAGTAATTCCTTCAAGAGTACCCCTTACGAATGAAATTAAAAAGATTCTCAGATTGTTGGCTCTGGGGGCAATACTTTGAAATTCCGCATCCACTCACAGAAGCTAGGATCATCAAAGTGAATAAAACTACTTTTGAGTTTTGTTCGTTGATCTACAGTCAAAGTTTGAAGCTGAGGAAATCTTGCTTTCTGCAGATGCCGCCACGTATACATATATAAGGTATAATTTTCCAATTTTACAGATAAAACAACGTTGGAAAATATATAACATGAAAACAACGTTGCAGAAGATTCTAGGGATCAGAACCATGAAATAACAACATGGTTGGAGAGCTCAACCGATTTGCAGTTGGGGAGCTCGATCACTTACTGAATGTTCCGAGGTAAATTAAGGTCCTTGTTGCCCGCGACGCACCCGATCCGAGCCTGCCACCTCGATCCCGTGCGGCTGATGATGCCTATTTAATTACCAAATAGGATTTATACATGTTTAAAAAACATAACGAAAAGAAAGTACTAGTAGTATACAGTAAAACCTCTATAAATTAATAGTCTCGAAAACGTGAAATTTTATTAATTTAGAGAAAATTTTAATTTATCGAAGTATTTTTTTCATTGAAAAGACCAAATCGGGACCGGAAGATTCTATTAATTTAAAGAGGTTATTAATGTATCGAGTATTAATTTATAGAGGTTTTACTGTAATACTCTATTAATTACCTTGTGACCCATATGGAAGCTAGCACCTCTAGAAAATCCAATGCTTTTATATTTCCTCCTCAAATGCGCGACGTGTTCTTGTCGGGTAATGTTCTTCATTTCCTCCAGGTCTTTAATGTAGCTCTCCAACTACGTACTTACAAAAACAACACACAATGATGAACAATCTTAATAAATAACGAAGCACGCACACATGCACGTATCGAACAAAATAATCAATATTAGATCATGAATCTAGCTAATACGTACATCGATGTTGATGTGTGTGGAAAGGCCCCAATACCTTAGGGCAGCAGTGTCATATGCTCTTGCAGTTTTGTCTTTTAAATCATATATACCCTCCTACGTACACAAGATCAAAATTAAATTACAAAAAATAAAATAAAAATACTACTGTAACTTAATTTTTCATCTTCTTTGTTAGCAGTAATACTACAGATTATATACTACTATTTTTCACCTAGATAGACCGTAAACAACACGCGATTCTACAGCAACAACAACAGCAACATCACGCCCAATCCGGTCGTACAAATAACAACACAAACTGATCGATAAATATGAACAAACAAATTAAAATTCAGCAATGTGTACGTGTTTTAAGTATAATTAATAACCTTGCCTTCCTTTTCTTGTCTAAACCTTTTCTTTTGTGACTTAATTATGTTTACTAGTCAATTATTAAGATAAAGCTATTGTCATTTATTGAAAAATTACAATTAATTTTCATTATTAAAAATATTTTTATTAAAATTTATTTTAATTATTAATGATATGATCATAAAAAAATTATATTACAAAAAAATATTAAATAAGAAATTAAAAAAAATTGATAGGTTATTTTTATTAATTTGTAAAAAAAAAATTATTTTATAAATAACGAATAGTTTGTGTTTGAGTTTAAGGTAAACATAAATCAAAGTGATTTTCGTGTGAGACTCTAAGATCTTCTTACAATTCACCCCTTCTTACAATTCACCCCAATTATATGCTTATGTCATGTATTACGTCACACTCCAAACACACCTATATCTTTCATTTCTTTGTCTCAATTCCACCGCGCTCACGTCACGCCGGTCGTCAAATCGGAACTATTCTCCAGTCGACACCCCCCTCGCTCGAGCTTCTTCATCCGCGAATCAAAGCTTCAGTACAGGCTACAGTTTTTTCCCCATCTATGGTGAAACAGAATAAACGCCTTTAAATCGGAACAAATGCAGCGGCTTCCGATTTCGTACGATTTCTGCGGCAAAACTATAGGTAATTCCTTTTCCATAATTTCATGAATACCCGATTTCATGAAAATCAAAATACGTAACCCTTGGTAATTTCTTTTTCATATTTCATGAATTTCTAGCAGAGATTTGACTGATAGCCCTAGTTAGTTAATAATTGTTATTACTTAATTAAGATTCTCCTACTTTTTGAAATTCATCAACATTTGTCATACTTTTCATCTTGAAGTTGTTTAATTGTGTTCATGATTGGTGAGTTGTATTATCATTATACTAGATCAGCGATGCATGGTGAGTTGTTATCCCCTTATTATATTTTATGTAAGTGTATATTGATCGAAACCCCCAATAATTTTTTTGGGGGATTGGAAAATAGTCTCTGGAAATTATTTGCCCCACAAACTCCAACAAAAGAATTTATAGGCAAATAATTTCTTGTCCTCACCTAATTATACTTTAATCTACTTTTGACTAACATACCCCTAATCATCAACTAATTTACTCCATTAATCCTCTGATTATTTATTAATTTTTCCTAGACCCTACCTTTATAAATTATTACATTACTTGATTTGCAGGATAATATGAACTATAGGAAATATCGTTATTTGAGGCACGATGGTTAAATTTTTTGTTTTATTTATTTCACATTTATAGAATGGTTTTAAGCATTCTGCCCTATTGTATGTTTAGGAATGATATCTTTGTGTTCTTACTGAGCACGAGAGCTGGTGAGCTTAGAATTAACTTGACTGCTGCCGATACTGTCATATTTTATGAGAGTGATTGGAATCCGACTTTAGATTTACAGGCTATGGACAGAGCTCATCGTTTAGGTCAAACAAAGGATGTTAGCTAGTTTCTCTCGTTACTATTGTTCTTTTTTTTTTTTAAATCTTCTTGATGAATTTTTAGTTGTGCCATTTTATTTATTTATTTATTATTTATTGGACTGGCCAATATGACAAAAAATGGTACTTAGTGGACAAATAGTCCAGCCTAATTCTCTGCATTGTTACTTGTTCCAAACTAAAAATACAAGAAACATTATAGTTGGATGTTCATTTGAGATTTGGGTATAAACTTGTGAGAATTAAGGGTTGGTTCTCGGAAATGTAGGGTTTAGGTATAATGATGTGATGAAAAGTAGTATGTTTTACCAATGGATTTCTTCTGTTGGTGTTTGAGGCGAATAATCTTGTGGGACCAGATTAAATGACATTCATCCTTTTTTTTTAATTTAATCAAGAAATAATGTCTGCTACTGTTTCAATCTTTAGCAGTGTGTGTAAGAACATTTTATTTTCATAAATTAATCGTTTATGTTGGTCACCGCAGAAGCATTTACACTTCCAGGAGTGGTTTATTGACATTTGAAACTATTATTTTTCTGCCTTGCATCATCGCAAACAATCCTTGGAAAATTGTCATTCTTATCATTCACATGCACTTGTATCAATTCCATAAGTAATTTTAAATTTAATATTTCTGCTGTTAAAGGTTTTTCTCTTTTCATCGTATAGGTAACTGTGTATTGATTGATATGTAAAGAGAGTTGAAGAGAAGATTTTGCAGAGAGCGAGTCAGAAAATCACGGTGCAGCAACTGTTGGGTGTGAAGCGCATTCACGCCGGAAACGATCGTCGGAGACGATCGAAGAAGACGACGGAGAAGACGACGGAGAAGACGATCGAAGCGGGAGTCGAGGCTGAAGTTCTGGCCTGGTGTCGGCCGACACCAGGCCCTGTCGGACGACAAAGAAGCTCCCCGAGCTTCTGTGAATCACGCATCTCAGCCCGAGGTGAAACACGAGTTTCGTGTTGAAGGTGTCGGCCGACACCCATTCTTGTCGGCCGACAAGCTGGGGCTTTTACGCCCCAGCGGGATTTTCTTCCGAAATTAATATTCTCCCCCTCTATATAAACCCTATGTGTATTGTAAAATAGGGTTAACACCTCCATACGCTAGAATTGAGATTATAGCATTACAAGACTTGTAATCGAGCACTATAATTGTTCTAGTAAAAGCTATTGCAGCGGCAAGAGTGGACGTAGCCCTCGTTAACGGGTGAACCACTATAAATCTCGTGTCTCTTTTATTTCGTATATTTCGTTCTTGTTTGTTCGTGTGCTTTTCAGGCGGGGATTTCGGACGCGAATTTCCCAACAGCAACTTGTGATGACGAGTGGTCATGTTCAGGGTGACCTTTTGGCTCCTAAAGATGTCGTTTCATTGTTGATAGATGATGCTCAACTTGAGCAAAAATTAAAACAAGTTTCGCAACAGGTGGGGAGATAGAATAGTTTTTTCATCCATATTTTGAGTCGCTCTTTCACCGACATTGGATCAAGTCCATCAAGTCCCGTATAACTAAATCCTAAGGTTTTTATGAAATAAGTTATCGGGAAATCTTGATTACAAACTGGTAAGAAAAATAAAAGAAAAAAGAATAAAATACTTTGAGGTTTTGCCTGATTACAAAAAATCTAGTTATGTTTCTTAGTTACTAATTACGCCCTCCCTCCTCCCTTTAGAAACATTTTAATAATGGCAGCCTGAAGAGGAGAGATTTAGAAACCTTATTAATTCAATACAGAATGGGGTTGTACTATCTTGAAATAACTATATTTTTTATGGTAAACAGGATAAAATTAAGATTATATTTTTGTAATTATAATCTTTCATATTTGTAAATCATGTCTTGTTCCTGCTTTACTCATAATTCGTTGATTCCAAATCATACCATCAATTTTTGTTTATTTGGTTTTTGCTCCTAAACAGGCTAAAGATAGACAGAAAAGGAAAGGTGGGTCAAAGGGCATTAGGATTGATGCAGAAGGAGGTGGCGTCTTTGGAGGATCTTATGAGCCCAGAATTGCAAGCTAATGAAACCGAGCCCGAGAAAGCAAAACCCACCAACAAAAAGGTGAATAACTCTTTGGTGCTTTTGACTATGAATGATCTCATGTGACTAGTTTAATTTTAATGTTTTTTTAATAACACTCTTTTATCTCTACTAACATGATTGTTGCTTTAATTTTTTTGAAGTATTTAAGCCAAAATATTGAGAATGAAATGAATAACTCGGTGAAGATTTTCTAGAAAATAGGGTAGATAGAAATATATATATATAAACCCTAAGGTTGTCAATTACAAAAAAAAAAGAGTTAGTATTTCCTAAAATTACAGAAACAAAAATTTATGTTATATTTTATAATTTTTCATTTGGCAGAGAAATTTAACTAGACCATATTCTTAAGTATGTCAGGCTACGAATTTATGCAGCATTTCACTATACAATTGAAAATAACCCCAAGTATATGTCCCTGCAGAGAAAAGCTGCCACTGATAAGCAAACACAGCCGAAACCATGGTCTCAAAATGTTCCAAACAGGTGGGCCCGCCATCAGAAAACGAGCTTGATGTCCTCACTCCCATCACTGACGTGGCACCACAGAGACCAAAGTGGTTGAAAAGACCGACAGAGCGTAAATGAAAACATAGAACTTGCGTTCACGGCCACCCCTCCTAACGTGTTTCAAAACCCAAGCACGTAACATCAGCTGCTAGTAAAGAAGCTAAGAGGGAAAACTAGAAATTGTAACGTAATTTGTTTTTGGTCTCAGAAAATTGATGCGTAACAACAGATGGTTTTTGTTAGGATCTTTTCGCTGGATCTATGTAGTTTTAATGTATAGAATGATAATAATAATAGTATTCCAACTCATTTATTTACATTGATTGGAGCTTAATTAGCAAGAATCGTAGGACTTGCACCGCGTAGTACATCCTTTGTGTTGCATCTACAATGTGCATCCTAACTCGTTTTTGCAGATTCTGATGTCAGGCTTGATTAGGACTTGGTCTCTATTTAATTGTCATTTTTTTAGAACTTGACAATACCGATCATGGTTTGAGTCACAATGTTCGATGCTATGATTAATTATTAGCCATTTTCTCGATCATGGTTCGAGTCACAATGTTCGATGCTATGCTTAATTATTAGCCATTTTTTCTCGATCAACTAACAAAAAACAATATAATGCATCCAAAAGTTATAACCAAGGTCATGACATCAACACATCAGCAGAATAAATGAATTTAAACAACAAATTTTAACTTAAAAGAACAATTAGAGGATCATCCCGAACATATAAATTATAAATTATGTATATAAAGTTAGTTTAAAACATGTATAAAGATAAATTAAAAAAATACGATGAACTAATATATTTTATATATATGTTAGTTTAAAACATGTTTAAACATAAATTAAAAAAATATAATGAACTAATATATTTTATAAATTATGTATATATAAGTTAGTTTAAATTATGTATATACAGGTTAGTTTAAAACATGTATAAAGATAAATTAAAAAAATACAATGAACTAATATATTTTATATATATATTAGTTTAAAACATGTTTAAACATAAATTAAAAAAATATATATAAATTATGTATATATAAGTTAGTTTAAAACATGTTTAAAAATAAATTAAAAAATACAATGAACTAATATATTTTATAAATTATGTATATATAAGTTAGTTTAAAACATGTATAAAGATAAATTAAAAAATTACAATGAACTAATATATTTTATAAATTCTATATGATGTATGTTATTCTTTTTTAAGGTTTACATGTTTCTTAAAATTTATTTTTCATTTAATTTTATTTAATTTTTTTAAGCTAAAATTACTTGTTTAGGCTAAATTTATGAACACGAGTCAGTATCCAAATTACTAGTTAAATTACTAGTGAGTAGATTCTTATCATATAAAATTATTTGATTATAAGCTATCTCTCAAAATTTCATAAAACAATTATGGCTAAACTTTCTGACAACCGTTTAAAAATTATTTAAACAATAAAATAATCAAATGACTTGATTTACTTGCCAAAATAAAATTATTTCAACTCAAGTCACATTAAAATATTTATAAAATGTGTAATATTGTAATTACATGTGGAGCATTCCCAATTAAAACAAAAATTATATAGAAAATTAACATATAATTAAAGCACAATTCCATAAACTCAATATTAGACAGAGTTAACTGTTACAAATTCAATCATTGAACAACTCAGTCTAATTTCCTAGCATTCAATGACAGAAAATTTACTATGTTACCAATCCTTAGAATTAGGATTCAAAATACTTAAAATTAGGATTAAGATAATATTAAAATATTTAGAAAATGCTTAGTGTTTTCTGCGTTTTCATTACATAATAAACACTTATAAAAAAGTGTGGGGTAGTAACTGAGAATTTCCAATCAGCATGAATATCACAGGACTAATATCCTTCTAACAAAGCGAAATAGAGGAAACACTCTCCGGCAGGAAATCGATTAGAAGCTTATTACCAGAAATCAAATTTATAAGTATTTCAAAAATAAAAGTTTATCAAAAGTTTATGGTCGAAAAATATCATGGCTTGATGAGGAGAAGGGAACGAGGGAAACAAAAATTGGTAAAAACTAAATTTAAGTATTGAATTTCAATAATTTAAATTAGTTTAACCATTTTCATAATGTGCTATTTTCTTTTTCAAATTTTTGATTGATTATATGATTTTAATTGAAAAGTTACTAAGAATCGATTTTGCTTATGATATTCTAATGATTTATATCATTGTTATCATATTCCATTTTTTTTTGGTGTCTTTTAAATTGATATTTTAATTTCTATATAGCTTTAATAGTGGTAAAAAGGGTGGAAATGAAGTAGACATTTATTATAATAATATAAAGAATATACTGACTCACATATTTATATAGAATTATAGGATTTATAGTGGGATATAAATATTATAAGTGTAAAGAGACTTAACATCAAATATGTGGAGCAATATTTACCCGCAAAAGATATTTTAAAGGATAACCTCTTGGAGTATTTATTTTAAAATTTTATTACTTTAAATATACATAGAAGGGTAAAGAAATTTAAATCAAATATGTGGAGCAATATTTCCGAGCAAAAGATCTTTTAAAAGATAAACTCTGGTGAGTATTTATTTTTAATTTCATTACTTAAACATATATAGTTTATTTATTTTTAATTTCATTACTTAAACATATATAGTTTATTTATTTTTAATTTCATTACTTAAATATATATAGTTTGTATTCATTACATAAATATATATAGTTTGTAAATTTTTTTTTAGAACAAATAAAGAACTATTAGCAAAAATAAGATATTTTTAGGGAAAAGGATTGAGAGTTTGTTTAGTTTTTTAATTATCTAATATATCTAATATAAAATTCTTTATGTTAAATATTTTATGTATAGTTTATTAATTATCTAATAATATAAAGTGTGAGCACTAAAAATAGAATAAAAGATAATATAACTCAACTTAAAATAATAAAGAGTATTTGATAATTTAGTGAATGAAACACAAATATCATAAATATAAGATAAATAGTATTAAGTGTACAAAGTTCATACACCTATGTGTATAATATATGTATTGTTCACTTTCATATTTAGAAAGATCCTAATTCACATATTTAGGAAGATCCTCTCATTTCCTAATATTTCCTAACTAATAAATATGACATTTCATTTCATGGTTTACTAATATTTCTTAATTACACATATTTAGGAAGATCCTCTCATTAGGTTTCCTAATATTTCCTAACTAATAAATATGACATTTCATTTCATGGTTTACTAATATTTCTTAATTAATAAATTTGACCTTTCATTTAATATTAACTGCCTTTTCATCTAATATAAAAATAAAATCTTGTAAAATTTAATGATATAAGAAAATTAATGAATTTTATTAAATAGTAATATATGTACTGTATATGATTTTAATTTTAGATAAAAAATTATGATTTGGCCTAAAGCGTGCAATTTGTGCGGTTTCAATTCAAAAAACATGAAAGTCTTATTATTATGAAAAAGAGTATTTTTTTACGAAAAATTAAAAAAATTAAAATGATGTGAATGAAAAAATAAAAATAAAGGTGAAAAAAAGAGATGAGAATGAATGAAAAGATAAAGTAGACATATTTACATATTCAAGAAATATTTAAGAAAAAAAGTAATTTAGTTTACTAATTTACATCTCAATCATCATAAACTAAACTATCTAATTAAGGATAACTTTTTAAAACCGTTTTTAATAATAGGAGTATTATTAATTTTATTATTATAAAAAAAGCACAACTAATTACTTTAATACCTTTATAATAACTACCCACCATATATAATCAACAAGGGTAATTTTGGAACATTACTCAAATTTATAATTAAAAAAAACTAATATCTTAAATTATATTCTAACTTTTAAAACTACCCCTTTATAAAAATCACCATATATTCAAATTAAATTGAAAACATAGGTGCAAAGATGTAAAATGTTTAGTAAGACATTCACCTAATAAATCTATAACAAAACAGAAATATGTAAACACGAGTTCACTTGGATGTGTGAGGGGAAGGAAAACTGTTTAAAAAGAAAAAAACAAGGTTTACATTAGTTACTCTTAGGGTGGGAACGAGCCGAGCCGAGCTTTGCCTAAATAGACCTAGGTCTGATGTGAAATTTTTAGGTTCGAGCCTGACTTATTATCTATCATAGGCTTTTTTTAGAGGCTCGGCCTCAAAGCCTTTATAAGCATTTTTAAATACAATTTGAACATCAACTCGATTCAAGAATTAGACAAAATCAATTAAAAATAATTTAATTAAATTTTCTATATTTAATTCATTTTATTAAATTATTTTTAATTTGTAAATAATTAATTATAAAAAACAAATGAACAACATAATATAAGTAAATAATAAAATTTTCAAAAAAGTATTCTCGGCTAATCAATTTTACTTCTCAATTATAATATTTTTCTAAATGTAATAGGATTTATTAATAAACAAAAGGTAATGCTACAATACTATCATACATTCTTTTAATATTAACCATTAGATTAAAAAAGGTATGGTACATTTGGTCGGCTAGACTTAAAATGCTTACAAGAAAGCTCAAGCTCGGCCTATTTATATAAACGAGCTTTTACAAAGGCTTAAATCTAGCTTGTTTAATAAACAAGCCCGAGCCGAGCTTTTGTAAGCCGAGCCATAAGCCCCTATCGAGTAGCTTTGCTCATTCCCACCCCTAGTTACTCTCCAATCTTATGCAACACAATATATTGAATATAATGGAAGTTCTGTCATTTCAGCATACTGTTTATAAAATGAGAGAAAAAAACATTGCGTATGGATATCCAAGTATAACTAAAACAAAAAAGAAAAATGGAAATTGAGAAGAGTTCTAGCAGGCAGGCACCCAGGGCAAGTTGCATCAATTTACACGAGGCACAGTCAAAGGCAAGATTGATAGAGAGGTGCAATGATGCATATGCCTTTGCAGCATAGATAGGTAATTAGGTACGAGTGTCCCCTTAACGAATGAAATTAAAAAAAACTCTCAGATTGTTGGCTCCGGGGGCAATACTTTGAAATTCCGCATCCACTCACAGAAGCTAGGATCATCAAAGTGAATAAAACTACTTTTGAGTTTTGTTCGTTGATCTACAGTCAAAGTTCGAAGCTG
>JACOMQ010015773.1:0-11228 GCA_014843705.1 Euphrasia arctica | reverse complement strand
AATGTGTATATATGCGAGGGCAACGACGTCTTTGCACATTTTAGGCGGCCTAATTGACACGCGTAATTTCTCGAAAGCCTTATTGCCGAAAAAATGCTGAAAAATGGCCTTATTGCCATTTTTCCCTATTATTAATAAGAGTAAATTTGATATTTTAAGTGAGATGTAATTATCAAATTGATACTATATTTTAAAGAGTAAATTTATCTAAGAGGTAGACTTAATAAACTTATAGGTGTAAATAAAATTAAACATACAAAAAATCATAACATAAAGTACAAAAAATAAATGTTCATTCGTAAAAATTAAAATTATTATTACATTAAACATATATTATCATTTTCAAAAGTATTCATTATTCATCCAAATAATATTTATCAATAATCATTCAAATTATCATACATTATTGTTACTTATATATTTGTTACAATACTATGTAAGCATACTATAGAATTTGCTGATAAAATATCTATCTAAAATTTTAAGTAATTAAAAAGTTTAAAAGTCTTTTACAGGTGGGTGTATTCGTTTAAGACTCTATAGGATTTGTTTGAACTTTTAAAATTCAGGAGTATAAGTCTATTAAAATCCGAAGGTATTCAATACAAATTTTAAAAAGTTAATTAAAATATATAGGTATTCAAAATTTAATGGATTTTAAAAGATTTTAAAATTTAATGGATTTCTATTGATTTTATCCTAAAAATATAAAGGAAATCCATTATTTGAAATCTCTCCTAAATACATGAGATTTCAACAAATTTCTATTTTAATTGAAAAATTAATTATTAAAAAAATAATAAAACTTAAAAACTATATAAATAAAAATAATAAAATTAGTAAACATGAAATAGATAAAATAAAATTACTAATTAATTATTAAAAAAATTAAAAAATAAATAAATAAAAATAATAAATTTAAAAAAACATTAATAAATTAAAAAAATTAAAAAAATAATAAGTATATTATATATATATATATATATATACCATGAATTCCGTTTATATCAAAACAAAAAATGTAATCTAATTCAATGGATAATGAGTATTGTTTGGTAATGATATGTGGAAAATGAGGTAGACGTATGACAATGATAAAAATAAAGATAGAAATAATAATGTTAAATAATTATATTTTTTTATTTTTAAACTAATGCATTTTTTGTATTTTATTTTCTAAACAATTTGATTTTTTTTTAAATAATTTGGATTTTTTTATATATAAAAGTCTATGATAATTCAAGTAAATCAATTAAAAATGTATTTCACAATTATGTGAAATCTATGAAAATCAATGAAAATCAATAAGAAAAAGTCAATCAAACTCTTTATAGACTCCGTGGATTTAGAAAATCCACAAAAGTCCACGGACTTTCATAGACTCCGTGGATTTAGAAAATCCACAAAAGTCCACGGACTTTTAAAAATCTAAAAAAATCAATTAACACCCTCCTTATTATTTTTCGGTTCAAATGTAGTCGACAGACTTTTTTTTTCAGATTAGTTCAACAATAGTTGACACACCAAAAAAAAATTATTCTAATTTTTTTATTTAAAAATATAATTTTATTCTACTTTATCGAATACACTTATTAGGCAATTTATTACTTGCACCCGTATTCAAGAAGAGCATCTTGAACCCGATCCACATTATATAAACATGAAAAAATAGGCCTTATATCTTGCACACTAGGTACAAAATGTTCATCTTGTACCAAGCCCAATATATAAAAATAAACTCATTTTCAATCCAGCCCAATTCCATTGCTTACGTCATTCAATGTCACCCTCAATACACCTCCTAATTCTCTTGTCAGGTTCCACCGCCCTCAAACTCTCAAAACCTCCGTCGCCTGTTCCATCGCGCTCCGGCACCGCTGCCATCAAACCGAAACTATTCTTCACGCGCAGATATACTTCTTCCTACATGTCTACAAGATTCAATACCATCTACCCGTCGACGGTGAAACTGAATCAACAGTGCGGCTGAACAACGTAATTAAAATCAAACGTCGGTGAACTACGTCGCAGCTGACCTTCAGAACGATGTCGGTGAAATCGAATCAACGCCGCGATTTGTCTGATAACCTTAGGTAATTGGTTTTTGATAATTTCATGAAATTTCTAACAAGGATTTGTCTGATAATCCTAAATAATATTAGGCTGAATATTAATTAATTAATATTGATAAATATAGGTGTTTGGCCTTTTTAGAGGTAATCGAATGTCCTAAACTCGAATGTACTTTTCTTGTTCTCGATCTCTCAGCTAATTACTCCTTCCTTGTCTTGATCTTGCATATTGCTAAAGTTTATCTTGCATATTGTACAACTTTCGGTGATGTGTGAATTGTTTTCGGTTATTTATGTGATTCATAATTCTCCACTTGGATAGGAGAATTTCAATTTGAAACCCATGTGTTATATACAATGTAATTAGATTTTGGAACCTTCAGTTTCTCCCCAGATTCAAATCCAAACTACTATAGTAGTAATTTTTATTCACACAGCTATGTGAGGTGAGTCAGGACATCCCGACTCTTGCTTGTTCATGGAAGTTAATAGAATCTTGCTTGTTCATAGAAGTTGATAGCTTGACAGTAATAGTCTTTCTTGTTCATAAAAGTTTATAGCGTGACAACAATAATCTTGATTGTTCTTATAAGTTGATAGCATGACAGTAATGAAATTAGTTATTATTTCATTACTGTCACGCTATCAACTTCTATGAACAAGCAAGATTCTATTAACTTCTATGAACAAGCAAGAGTCGGGATGCCCCGACTCACATCACATAGCAGTGTGAATAAAAAACTACTACTATAGTAGTTTGGATTTGAATCTGGGGAGAAACTGAAGGTCCCAAAATCTAATGACATCGTATATTATACATGGGTTTCAAATTGAAATTCTCACATCCAAGTGGAGAATTATGAATCACATAAATAACCGAAAACAATTCACACATCACCGAAAGTTGTACAATATGCAAGATAAACTTTAGCAATATGCAAGATCAAGACAAGGAATGAGTAACTAGCTGAGAGATCGAGAACAAGAAAAGTACATTCGAGTTTAGGACATTCGATTACCTCTAAAAAGGACAAACAACTATATTTATCAATATTAATTAATTAATATTCAGCCTAATATTATTTAGGATTATCAGACAAATCCTTGTTAGAAATTTCATGAAATTATCAAAAACTAATTACCTAGGATTTTTCAGACAAATCGCGGCGTTGATTCAATTTCACCTGCGTCGTTCTGAAGGTCAGCTGCGACGTAGTTCACCGGCGTTTGATTTTAATTACGTTGTTCAGCTGCACTGTTGATTCAGTTTCACCGTCGACGGGTAGATGATATTGAATCTTGTAGACATGTAGGAAGAAGTATATCTGCGCGTGAAGAATAGTTGCGGTTTGATGGAAGCAGTGCCGGAGCGCGATGGAACGGGCGACAGAGGTTTTGAGAGTTTGAGGGCGGTGGAACCTGACAAGAGAATTAGGAGGTGTATTGAGGGTGACATTGAATGACGTAAGCAATGGAATGAGGCTAGAGCTGCACATCCGGGCCGAACCGGCCGGTTACGGGCTATTCAGTTCAGGTTCGAAGTTTCGATGAACCGAACCGGTAAAAACAGGTTCAAGGTTCAGGTTTAACCCGGTTAAGGTCCGAACCTTGAAACAGTGTTTTTTTAGTTTTTAAAAATGTTTTTGAGAATTAACTTTTTAAAAAAGGTTTTTAAAAAAATAAAAGGTATTATGTAGTTAACTTATTTTTAAAAATAATGTGAAAAAATGAAAGTTAAATAAAAATTGGACTTGAGTTTAATTTTAATATCGAAAAATAAATTTATTTTTTTTAGTTTTGGATAAAAAAATAAAGTGCTTACGTATTCTCGTTGAGGAATCAAAGTCCACGTAATTCTTTAAATAAAATTTAAATAAAAGTTGGACTTGATTTTAATTTTAATATCGAAAAATAAAATAAAATTTTTATTTTTCGATTCCAAATTAAAGTGTCTATGTATACTCGTTGAGAAATCAAAGTCCACGTAGTTCTTACTTACCTAACTTACTACTAGTCGCCTAGTTTTTCAAATTTGGTTGAATTTAAACCATAAGATCAAATAACGGTTAGTTTTTTCAAATTTCAAATTCAAATATTTGGTAAATTCAAATTTAAAAATTAAAAATTTTAAGAATATTGTAAATAAGTTTATTTTTAATTAGTATCTATATATAAATACATAAAAAAAAATTATTCGAGCCGAATCGGCCGTTTCAGGTTCGGAACCGGACCGGATCAGCCTTGAACTTAACCCGAACCGGTTAAAACTGGTTCAAGGTTCAGGTTCAGAACCGGCCGGTTCAGGTTTATCTGGTTCCGGTTTCGAACCGGTCGATTCAGAGTCGAACTGGACCGGATGCTCTAAATGAGGCTGGATTGAAAATGAGTTTATTTTTATATATTGGGCTTGGTACCTCGTTATGTGCAAGATATAAGTCTCCACTTATTATTCATGATTTTCTAATATTTTTTAAATTATTTTTCAAAAACCTAACAAAACGTTGTCGTTTTTCGGGCGACTTGAAATGCAATACAGGGAATTGAATAAAGACGATTGAGTATTTTGAACTCTAAACTGAACTTTTTTATCCGGAAAAAGAATGGCGAAAATATTAGCAGCTCAAAATCTTCCGGCGGACGTGAGTCAATTGATGGATCAGATGGAGCGGCACTGCTTGGCCCCCGATGGATCTCTCATTTCCAAATCCACTTACCACGATCTCCAACACGTACTACGTGTTCTCTCTTCTCTCCCGTTTTCATCTGCTAAAAATTGATGGGGTTTTTGCTTGATTCAGGCCAGAGAAGAAATGTGCAAAGAGAGGCAGCGTTACTTGGAAGCTCTGGTATTCTTCGTTGAATACTGATTATTCGAAATAAACATTTGTTTTTTTTAAAGAACGATGGCAAATTAATTGTACAGGCAGTGTACATTGAGATGACGGCGATGGTGGAGGAGTATCAGCAGGCGGTGTCCGTCGCTAATTTGGGCGGCATTCGGGATGTTCAGGGTCTTTATCCGCAGCTCGGGTTGAAGAACGTACCCCAGGTCCTCATTTGGTTGAATTACTCTCTTTATGAATCTAGTGTTTTGCATTTAGTTCTGGTAGAATGTAATTAACCGAATTGGATTTAATCCAAAGTGATTTTGGATATTACTGTTGGTTTCTATGTTGTCTGAAAAGATGGTTTAATAAGATGTATTTTTACAGGTTTATGAGGCACTAGAGCATCGAATGGTGGTCGTAGAAACAGCTCAGAGATTGAGGCTTCCTCTCATCCCCAAGGACGGTGAGATTCATGAGGAAGAAATTGAAAAATGGAGTATCATATCGAGAAGCTCGCTTGACAGTACAAGTACTAGCATCACAATGAGCTCAAGCACAAATTCAACCAATTATACAAATGTATCTGCCGTCGGAGTAGGGGCTCCAGCAAATACTCTTTTATCTGTCGGCGGAACTGATTCGTCTGAACCTGAAGTTGGTGGTGTCCCAAATAGGTTTCTTGGGATAACACCAGCCTATTTATGGCAAACACAGCTTCAACGGTCACCACTATCTATGGTATATTGGGATCATTCATGTTGACGACCAAATAATTGTTATGTTGTACTTAGCTCATGTTTACTTTCTGACACCTAAAATAATGATTTGGGTTTCTTGAATGTAGGACATCGCAGAATACCAGGTGTTGCTTGCTCGTGAGATTGCAAGTCGATTAGATGCTAAATGTGAGAAGTTATCATATGCTGTTGTCATAGATGACATCGGTCAGTCTAAATGTTTCATATTTCCACTCTCACCATTACCTTGTCATATTCTGATGAATATTTCATGCTTCGCTTTCAACTGTTTGGTTCTTGCTTATCTATCATCAATTTTTAGCCCTGTGAAACTAAACCTCTAACTTGATGCAACCTGTCCTGTTAGTTTTTACAATTGATTTGTTTTATTTTGAAACGTGATGTGTTTTAGTTATCTGAACTTATGGCACTTAGCTTCTGTTTGCATAGATATGATTATTGCAAACGTCTTACTAAGTTCTTATGCTTTTTTATATAAATACTTATTTTTTATGCATATGCAGCTTTTAATTTACCTATCTAAATTCTTTATCTTTCAGAACCATCAACTGGTCAACAGAATCTGACCTCGCGACTTCCAGAAAGGTCTCTCTTACCCAATCCCTGAAATTTCCTGCATCATATTTATTGCTATACTAGTGGTATGCATGCTTGCTTCTCGTATTTAGTCAACCAAGAGTTTGAAGTTTGAACTTTTCTCTAGTAACTTTTCTCTAGACAGATGCTATGCTAATGAGTCAATGACTCGCTTATTCTTCAACTAATGTTGCAAGATCCTGCATAATTGCTCTCTTCTGCTTATTAGTTAATTTTGTATGGACTATGGATAGAGAATGCATTCTTCAGTTCCTTATGTATAAAAACACCTTTTGATGAGCAACTGCTTGAAATATTTCCTAGGTTATAATAGAACATTAACATTGCTCAATTAGATATTGAATTTTAACTGTGTGGTAATTGGGGAAAATTATTCAATTCCACCAGTAACTTTACCTTGCGGCCCATGTAGAGATTTGCCCCCGGAATTGTTTAATTTTCTTATTAGCTTGTGAATTTTAAAAGTTTGGCACATTTAGTCTAATTTCCACTTTAAGATTCTAATTTGGCCAAAGATTCTTGATTTCGACTAAAGCTTTGCCCAGTTGTTCAAAGTACTGGGGATTTTTACATTTTGGAAGAAAGTTTGGTCACCTAGTGATGTTTTATTATTCCTTTTATAAGAAATTTTGCCGAGTTGTCACCTAGTGATGTTTTATTATGCCTTTTATAAGAAAAAAAAAGACCTCCATCCTTTAACAATCGGAAAGATGGACGATTTAAAGGTTTTCCTCTTGCTTCTAAACTCTTCTTGAAATAATTTCAACGTCAATTCAAATGCCTTTTTCGCATCATACTCCTCAGAAATATGATTCTTTTAGTTTTAGGTATTTCTGTGAGTTTAATTTCTTGAAATATCATTTTTATTCACCATTAATTTGTGTTCAAGTAGTGGTCTTTCCCTACAATTTTTCCCACTTGTGAGTTAAAATTGCGATCTCAGTATATGAAACTTATTTTACTAGTGAACCTTCTTTTACAGTTTGAATTCACATATAATAGGGTAAAATTGATAATTGAGGAGATTGAAAGAGAAGAATTGGCATGGAGGGAGGATCTGTATTCTTCGGACAGAAAATTTGCTGAGTACTATAATGTAAGGACTTATTGTACTCCCCTGGTGATGTTATATTCTGGAATGGGTTTGCCTGACCTAGTATATCCTTAGGCTTGTAGAACCTTCATGTATGTTTTGGAATTTACTTCTAAGTTGACTATTTCTATACAAGGTTTTGGAGCAAATTCTTGGGGTGCTTATCAAGCTTGTCAAAGATGTGAAACTTCGACATCAACATAAATATGTAAGCTGATTAATATGTCAGTTGTTATAAACTGTGCTTCAGCCATCTTGTGGTAGCCTCAATTCAGAATCCAACAATAAATGCTTCTTTATTTCTTAGGATGAACTACAGAAGATGTGGCTATGCAAAAGATGTGAGACCATGAGTGCTAAATTAAGGTTTGTTTTTTCCTGCTGCTGACTTGGTTCTTGATATTGATCATTGACTTTGAGAAGTCATTTCTTAATAGCGCCTGATCTGAATTTGAATTGGCTTACAATATTACTTGTTTTGATTTGTGGTTGAAGAGTTCTAGAACACATTCTCCTCCTTGAGACATATACCAGAGAAACCATTCCGGCACTTCACAGAATTAGGTAAACTAGCATACAGTACCTGTTCGTTGTTAGTTTACTTTCCTGGTGGTAATATTAACCAACTTATTTCCATAGTAAATATCTGGTTGAATCAACAGAAGAAGCCTCGCTTGCATACAGCAAAGCGGTAAGCTTCTTTGCTCTTGTAGTCATTTCGTGAGTTTGCTCAAACTATGGCATTCCCTTTGTTGACTATGACTGTGAAACTTCGAAGCGTGCTACACACTACTGTTTCGTTAGGAGTTCATAATGATGTTTAATTGTAAGAGGAATACATAGTGTGCGTGCGTGTGTCAACATTCCAGCTTGTTGGCACACAATACCCACATGCTGGGTCAGTCTATGTTGGAATATAGACCTGAACGCAAACGTAATGAATTCACAAGAAATATATTCATTATTTGACTCCGTTGTTCATGATATAAATTACTACTGTTGGCACGAGGGCAAGGGTTTTGAGTTTTTAGTATTATATTATGTTCGTCTCTCAACACATGGTTATGTATGAAATTGCATCTTGTCGTGTGAGGCTGTGAGCACATATCAGAAAGGTAAATCAAAACCAATTCTAACGTTGAGTTTGTTGGTCAGGTCACACGACTACGTGAGTATCAAGGTGTTGATCCTCACTTTGATACCATTGCTAGGCAATACCATGACATAGTGAAGGTAAAACTTGCAAAGAGTCAAATCTTATATAAAAGCTAGGGAGGGTTAGCTCTTAACTAAGATTTCATGTGCAGAAATTGGAAAATATGCAATGGACCATTCATCAAGTTGAGATGGACCTGAAGCGGCTGCCTGATCATCCTAGCACGTAAATTATCTCTTCGTCCCTGTTTTTCTGTTAAGTGATGTATCCACAAATTATGTTCTTGCTGTTTTTTTCAAGAGATTGATGTGTTTGTTTTGGTGTAAAAATTTGGAAAGTTGGAACAAAAGGGTTTGGATAGATAAATGAGTTTTCTTCGTTTTGTACTTCTGTATATTTTATTTGGAGAAAATTATATTATACAGTACTTTATTAAATTTGAGAAGCTCCTGAATTGTTTTCCACTAAGCCAAAACGCCGCTCTCTATAAATAATGGAGTATAAAATTTCATATTATTTGGTGGAAGAAACTTTGTATGTAAATTAAGCTGAGGTGGATAAAAGCCCAATTCTCTTATGAAAATCTCTTTTCTTTTTTTATAATTTATTCAACTTCATTGAACTTTTTTGATAATTTTTCACAATTATTGTAATGAAAAAATAGGGTTTCATTCCTAGAAAACGAACATTGTATTCGGCTGCATTTTATATTTCTTAAAATTGAAGTTATCGAAATTATATTTATTACAACAAAACAACGTAACATGAAAATAACAAATTAATCTTAGTTTTATAAGATATGAGGCAGGCAACTCATATCCACAAATAGGACCACAAATAGGACGTGCGTGTTTGTATAGTAGCACTACATTATTTTTCAATGTAAGACCGTCTGGCTTCAATAATAAATGGACCTTGGATTGAGGAAAATCCAAATTCAATGACTGTGGAAGAATTCCCGCCACTGCCCGGAGGACAGTCAAATGGGCCGCCTTTCCCTCAGAGATAAGAGGTCGGGGTGGTGTTGTGCGCTTACTTTGGCAGACTGTAGAAACTCATACCTAAGTATATTTTATTTATTTGATTGTTTCAAAAAAATTATGAAAAACATGTGAATAATTAAGTATTTGTTCTTCTGACAATGAATAGAAACTGAATTTAATTGAATTGAATTTAATTGAATTGAATTTTGATTCAATTTTTTGTTGTAAAGGTCAATAACATACTACCTCTATCCCAAGACAATGGTCACACTTCCTTCACAAATAACAAAGGAAGTATGACCATTAATATGGTACAGAGGTAGTATAAGAAAGTGTAATAGTAAAGAATTGCGCATAGAAAAAAAATTCATACGGTCCCACACAAGCTTTTCACAGCAAATAAACTAAAATAAAATAATGATTTTTTAAAGATTTTGAAAATGACATATAATGATTTTGTTGTTGCGCCCAAAACTATGTGATCTTATGCCATCTTAATTTATTTATTAATCTTAAATTGTTTTTGAAAGTGCGTGGCAGGAGCATTTACGAAGAAAATACGCTGCCAAGCTTAAGGCAGGGTGATGCGCTACTATGCCGCACCACTAACCCTTACAATTTAGTTTGTTCTTTTTAATTAATTTAATTGTTTTAATGTGTATCTTAAATTATCAGTTTAATGTATATATGTGTAAATAAATAACATAAGGAATTAAATATTTGTATGGGTATTTAAATTATACCCATACGAATGTGTCTTACGGCAAAAAATATATTATTAAAGATCAGCGTCTTTACAATGGATAATCTCGGATTTACAATCGATTAAACTTAAGGTAGTGCGAAGGCATTCCTTCTCGTTTATCGGATTCAGAGATTAGTGAACAATCAAAACTGAAATAAAGTAAATAAATTTATCCTATACTAAATTGGAGATCATTACTTAGTCATATATAATTCTCTCAGACGAGAAGATATATGGACGAAGAACTTCCAATGAAGATCTTGCCTACAAAACTGACTAGTGAATGATCTTGAGTATAATTTGTGTTTTCGAGATAGATAAAAGTGTTGAAGAATGAGCTGAAGTCTCCTGGTATTTATAGGTGAAGCTCTCAACCGAAATTCCTAGTAAAACTAGGTTTGAAGTGGTTGAGAGAAGATAGGAACCGCATTTGACCCAGCTTGTTGGAAATCGACTACCCGGGACGAGTCCGTTCGACCTCTCGAACATCCGGACATGCCCAGTCGACCTCCAGCGCCCCTACTGCACTCAGCATGAAGCCCCAAAACCCGGTTTACGCCCAGCCATCATGCCAGAGGCACAACCGCGCAAAACCGAGGGCTTCTGCCCTGTCTGTCGCCCGACACCAGGAGGGTGTCGTCCGACAGGGCTGTGTCGGCCGACAGTCAAACATGTCGGCCGACAGCGTCGCTGTTCCAGCGGCGGGTCGCGGCTGTTCGGGCTGTTCTGGCCGTTTTTCTCGATCTGACCACTGTTCCGGCGATCGGCGATCGCCCAGGGGTCCGAGACCATCGTACCTACGCCATCGAACTCGATCGGTGGTTCGTTGTATGATTACGTACGAGAAGAAATCGAAACGATGCGGAAAAAGGGTTTCGATTCCATACCTTTGTCGCGTGATTCGGAGAAGCCGAATTGACAGAGACCTCGAGTCTTCTAGCGTGTATCCTAGCCCTCTTGCTCCAGCCGATGTGTGGGCATCGATCCGCTTGGAGT
>JACOMQ010015772.1:0-11229 GCA_014843705.1 Euphrasia arctica | reverse complement strand
TATGAGATAATAATAAAAATTTCCAATTTCACAAAATCGGAAAGCCCATTTCAGGGGTACTGCTAAATCGGGAAATTTCCCAAAATAGAAAGTGTACACCACCGTGTCCGTTTTCTTTAGCTCATTAATATTTCCAACTCATAATCACAATTATGAATCTCGGATTCAATCATATTGACCTCCGACTATATGTACTTAATTAACAGTTAATTAATACATAATCGTATTCAAGGATCAGTTTACACGAGAATGTGACCCTCAATGGTTCAGTTGTATAACTAGCCGTGGGCTCACAACATATTGTGATTCGAACAACATATTTTTCTTATTTCAACTACTCCCAAGATTTTTAGATTAATAATCATATTATTTAATCTCCGAACAGGTCGGTTCCCAACGAATCAGTGACGAGCGTCTAGCAGCAACGCTTCACTAATTCTCTAGATACAAATGAAGTGCCTGCAAGAACCTTGTAATATAGTTAGCGTACAGTACGATCCCTACGATACATATGTCCCGATCAAACTAGAGATATTGGTTAATCGAGATCTCTTGTTGAGTTTGATAATTGTGCGTACGTTCTAGGTTTCGTAAAATCCAGTCGTGATTGATTCAGAGAAACACATTTCTCCAATCACCTCACTGTTCAACTCTGGCCATAGATTCCGGGACTACGAACCATCAGAACACACATGACATCCATGATCTATATCAAGCGATCAGACCCCCTACTACCATGCACATATTTCACACCAGATTTCGGACTGCACGAACATTGTCTCGTTTACGACTGACTCCCCCTTAAGGGAATCAGAGACAGGTCACGATACAGCTGGTCCTCTGATGAAGTCACGGTGATGTCTGGGTCTTAAGGATTAATGGTGTACAATTATATTATGTAATTCTCTACTCGATCAGTGATAACCACTTAGAGATTCCAGGGAGAGGGGGTTCAGTGAACTCATCAACAGTGAGCACCCACTCAGGTATGTCGATGTCCCAACACCGAGGCTCGAGATTAGCCCATATACACTATGTGCTAGTGTCAAGGGGAAAAGGCCGGTATCCTTGTTATTGGCGTAACCCATCGACTAGGAACTGAGTTTGACAGTTACGTTGCGTCAACAGAATTATCTCTCGGTTTCCACAAAACTGAATTCATACACCATGTGTAACTGTACATGACTATATCTATGATTCAACATCGGGAGTAGATATAGTATATGCCATTAATATATGTTTCATTAATTAACAAAATAAATCGTTCTATAACGGAATACGGTTAACCGCTCGGCCAACCGTTGACTCGCCGATCACCTATTCCAACAGTTTCATCTTTGCATGTGTATTTTTAATTTTAAATGCCTAAAAATCTTTTAATTTTAAATGCCTAAAAATCGTACAATTAAAAAATTAATTTAAACTAATCTTAATTGTCAAAATAAGGTGAAAATTGATCATGAATGCCAATTTCCCTTATTTAATTTATACCTACAGTCTCCAACAATGAAAAGTTGAATTTGTATTTTTGTAAGTTCCACCATTATATATATATTTATTTTATTATATACATATATTGAAGAAAAAAACAAAATGAAGCTCTCAGGGGCGATTGGTAAGGCCTGTGGTGACGTAAGTGTAATTTCTCGGCGACGCATGGTTCGAATCTCGAGTGGGGCAAATTTTCATTGAAAAATTATGAAGTTTTTCTTCCGACAATCCTTCGATCAAGAAGCCTCCATCGGGTGGGGAATGAGTTTCTCGTCTTTCCTCTTTAAAAAAAAATGGGACAAATTTTAATTGAAAAATTATGAAAATTTTCTTCCGACAATCCTTCGACCGAGAAGCCTCCATCGAGTGGGAAAATCGATTGGAAAATGAATTTATCGTCACTCTTCTTTATAAAAAAATAAAAATAAAAATATGATAAATTGACCCCACATCATAATTTTTATCAAATATTTAATACTAAAAAAAACAAATTTCTTGTAATTGTACTTAGACCATCTTTATCCACAACCCAACCCAACCCAATCTTTTAATAAATTATTCATTTCATTCTCTTACACGTTATCCATTTATTACTTTATTCAACTTTTTAATTTTTCATCATTTATCCACAACTTACAACCCATTTTAATTTTTCATTTATTATTATTATTAAATAATTACGTAACATTTATTTATTAAATTTATATTTAATATAAATTAAAAAATATATAAAATATTAAAATACGTAAATTAATAATTTTAAAAGGAAAAATAAATTAACATAAAATACTATAAAGTAAATTTTAAATTTTTATAAATTACTTTTAAACATTATTTCAAAAATTACATAATTATATAATAAATGAAAATATATGAATATTGGTATCTGTTTGTAGAGAATAAAAAAATAAAATTTTGATATAATTATATTTATATTATATTATATATAATATTAGATATATTATAAAATATAAATGAGCATATATAGATAAAATAAAATAAATAAAACACCAATCATACCATTACATATGGCAAGAAAAAAAAATAAAATATTTGATGCCCTAAGGGCATGGGAGAGCCCGGTTGTGGAGGGGCGTGAATTATCTTTTCTTTTTTATTTATTTATTTTGTCTCATAATGACGTGGAGGGCGTGACGTCCTCCCGATAAACATGGTCTTAGATATAAATTCATGTCGGGTAGACTATCCCTTTTGACTTGCTTAGACTGCGTGAGTCCTTTTTAATAAGGAAAAAATAAATTGACAGTATTTACATGTACATCCTTTTTTTCACAAGACATTCTTTTATATATATATATATACCCCCAATAAAAATGAAGAATTGCAAAGGAGTATGACTACTTATCACACTTATCTTTTCACTACCCTGTTTGTATCCTTTGCATTTTCCTCCTCTTTGGCAACTCATTCTGTTTTGTTACAGGTTATATATGCGCATTATTTTTTATTTAATTTTATTAGAAAAATCAATCATAATTTCTTCCTTCTTAGAACATTGTTATATGTTTTGTCTCAGGCGTTCAATTGGGACTCATACAAGAAGCCAGATGGATTGTACAATTGGCTGCACAAGCTTGTACCTGACATCAATTGTGCTGGAGTTACTCAAGTGTGGCTGCCTCCACCCTCACAGGCAGTTGATCCACAAGGTGCTTTCTTCTGTAAATATAATAATTACAAAACACACCCCTAAGGTTATCTTTAATTACAAAAACAACCCCCCTGAGGCAGGTTATCTACCGGGAAAGCTGTACGACCTCGACTCATCCAAGTACGGCAATAAAACCGAACTGAAAAGATTGATCAGCGCCTTACACGACTTCGGCATCAAGTCTCTCGTCGACGTCGTGTTAAACCACCGAACGGCGGCGTACAAAGACGACAGAGGAGTGTACTGCATCTTCGAAGGCGGGACCCTCGACAGCAAACTCGACTGGGGCCCGTCTTTCATCTGCGGGGACGACAAGGAGTATTCAAACGGCGTGGGCCACCCTGACACCGGCGAACCGTATATACCCGCCCCGGACATCGACCACCTCAATCCGATGGTCCAGAGAGAGCTCTCGGAATGGATCAAATGGCTCAAGTTCGAGATCGGGTTCGACGGAATAAGGCTCGATTTCGTCAAGGGCTACTCACCTGCCATCACGAAGATCTACATGGAGAAGACCAAGCCTGGATTTTCGGTTGGAGAGTTGTGGAAAACGCTCGATTACGACAAAAACGGAAAGTTGGAATACGATCAGGATCGACATAGGCAAGAGCTGGCGAACTGGGTGAAGCAGGCCGGTGGGGTCGTGAAAGCCTTCGATTTCACGACAAAGGGAATTCTCCAAACTGCATTATCGCAGGGGGAGCTGTGGAGATTGAGAGATAGAAATGGGAATCCACCGGGAATGATTGGAATTCTGCCGGGAAAAGCGGTTACGTTTATCGAGAATCACGACACGGGGTCCACGCAGAATTTATGGCCTTTCCCGAGTGACAAGGTGATGCAGGGGTATGCCTATATTCTTACTCATCCTGGAACACCAACTGTGGTACGTACGTAAGTATGTAAGTTCATAGATATATGGCTAAAATCGTGTTTAATTCATTCTTGTGTGTTCAGTTTTATGATCACTTGTTTGAGTGGGGACTGAATGCTCGGATTTCGAAGCTTGTTGCTATCAGAGCGAGAAACGACATTACATCGACAAGCAAAGTCGAGATTTTGGCTGCTTATCCGGATGCTTACGTGGCTATGATCGATGGCAATATCATCGCCAAGATCGGGCCAAGATGGGACCTTTCGGGTTTGATCCCATCCGATTTCACGGTATCGGCCGATGGAAATAACTATGCAGTTTGGGAGAGAAAAAACTAAAACCATGTTCGTGTAATTCCATCAAATGTACTGTAATGTGTGTTGTCTAATAAAATCTTCACACACTCCATTTCCATTCGAATAAAATCAAACAATCTAATAATTATAATGTGCAAAATTTGGACCTTAAGAACACAATTTCAAAAGATTTACGAGTACAACATAGACGATCTTTAACAAATGATAATGATAGTGACATGGTTTGATTGGTTGTTTAATTAGGCCAATTTAAATAGTAATTAAAATACTATACTAATTAATGTATGGTACACTACTGTATAAATTGTTTACTAACAACTGTATTGCTAAAGAATGAATTTATTGTACTGTATTGAATATTGATGCAATCAAAATTCGTAACCCTTGAAACCCTCACGCCCAAATTTCAAATATTCAAACTCCCGCTCCCTCTCTTCCTCCACTTTACTCCCCAAACGCGCTCCCTCTCTTCCTCCACTTCACTCCCCAAACGCCGTCGTAATGGGCGCCAACCACAGTCGAGAAGATCTAGATCTCTCCGATTCAGAATCCGAGTCCGAACCTGAATCCCAAGAAACAAACCATCAGGAATCCGAATCTGAAGACACCTACGGAACCCCATCTTCTTCGCAACCCTCCGACCCCAAAACGCCGTCGTCTCTCGAAGAAGTTGAATCCAGGCTTAAATCGCTCAAGCTCAAGTACAACAACAACAGCACTAACTCGAATTTGAAGAATGCGGTGAAGCTATTCCTCCACGTCGGCGGCAACAACGCCAAATCCAAATGGGTCGTCTCCGAGAAGGTAGTATCTTACGCTTTTGTGAAGACGGGCCGGTCCGACGACGATTGGGATGATGATGATGATGAAGAAGAAGAACTGTCCGACCCGAACCCGTGTTGGGTTTTGAAAATCGGGTCGAAAGTGAAGGCGAGGGTCGACGAGAATCTGCAGCTGAAGACGTTGAAGGAGCAGAGGCGCGTGGATTTGGTATCCAATGGCGTCTGGGCGATTAAGTTCTTTAGCCCGGAAGAGTGGGAAGGCTTCACCAAGAAATACCAGGACTGCCTGTTCGAGAACACTCACGGATACGAAGCGAACGATGAAAATAAGCTGAAGGTTTACGGGAAGGACTTCATTGGGTGGGCCAACCCCCAGGCCGCAGATGATTCCATGTGGGAGGATGCAGATGAAGGTATCACGAGGACTCCTCCTCCGTTCAAAACCCCAATGAAAGGCGGCGGCCATGATTTGACCGAGGAGTTTGAGGAGGCCGCGATCAAGGGTGCTGCCATCCAGAGCTTGGCAATGGGTGCTTTGGACAACAGTTTCTTGGTAAGCGAATCCGGAATTCAGGTCGTTCGAAATTATAGCCATGGGGTTCAGGGGAAAGGCCTTTACGTAAACTTCGAAGATGAAAAACTTCGTGCCAATAAAAATTCCAATGGCAGCTATTTGACCCCGAGGAAGGTGCTGCTTATGAGGGCCGAGACTAATATGCTCCTCATGAGCCCTGTGAATAACGGGTTGCATCAGCTTGATATCGAAACTGGGAGGGTAGTGAGTGAGTGGAAGTTCGAGAAGGACGGGGCTGATATTTCCATGAGAGATATCACAAACGATAGTAAAGGGGCTCAGATGGATCCATCGGGGTCCACTTTCTTGGGCTTGGATGATAACAGATTGTGCAGGTGGGACATGCGAGACCGGAGGGGAATGGTTCAGAATATCGTGAATGAGAACACTCCTGTTTTGAATTGGACTCAGGGGCATCAGTTTTCGCGGGGGACTAATTTTCAGTGCTTCGCAACAACTGGGGATGGGTCAATTGTGGTTGGGTCGCTTGATGGGAAGATTAGATTGTACTCTATGAGCTCTATGAGGCAGGCGAAGACTGCTTTCCCTGGACTCGGGTCGCCTATCACTCATGTCGATGTTACATATGATGGGAAATGGATTTTGGGAACTACGGATAGCTATTTGATTCTCATATGTAGTCTGTTCACGGGTAAAGACGGGAAGACTAAAACGGGCTTTGCAGGACGTATGGGGCATAAGATATCGGCTCCAAGATTGTTGAAGCTGACTCCATTGGATTCACATATGGCTGGAGCTAGCAAGTTCAGGAATGCACAATTCTCATGGGTATATGATAAAACGAGTTTGATTAATGTTTAACATTTTTATTTTAGTTGTTCTTGAACCCTTCTAAGAAACTATAAGAGTGAATTGAATTTAATAAGTAATAATCGTGTAATTAATTGTTCAGGTGACTGAAAACGGGAGGCAAGAGCGGCACCTGGTTGCCACGGTGGGTAAATTTAGTGTGATTTGGAATTTCCAGCAGGTGAAGGACGGGTCGCATGAGTGTTATCAGAACCCGTTGGGGTTGAAAAGCTGCTACTGCTACAAGATAGTTCTGAAAGACGAATCGATCGTTGATAGTCGTTTCATGCACGAGAAATATGCTGTCAGTGACTCGCCTGAAGCTCCACTAGTGGTGGCTACCTCTTTGAAAGTTAGCTCATTCAGCATATCTAGCAGGCAATTGCATATGTGATAAAACTAGAAATGTTGTTTACTTGTTTTTAGGATCTGTTGAAGTCAATTCGATGTATTGACCTGTGTCTTGTACGACCTGAATTGATAGCTGTAGTTTGTACCTAGCAATCATACTGTTGTAGTACTTTGGGTTTTTCATGTGTTTTTTGTATATTTTAATCTACTACTATCTGGAATTTATCTGGAATTTCAACTGTACATGAAGATTTGCCAAAACCAAAAGATTCATGGATTTCAAAACTCAGGGCTATGAAGCGAAAAAGGGAGTCCTTCGGCCTGGAAGCTGCTCTGGAAGAGAGAACTCGAACTCGGGTAGATTTCCTTCTTTCTTGATTTAAATTCCAATTCAAGATTTATGAGGTTGTTTTGTAATTAGGTTAAGGAGCTGTTCTTTTGGAGTTAATTACAGTTTATTTCAATTCGAATCGCTTCAATATTTCAGTTCAGATCACTTAAAAGAACAGCTATGAGCCTATGACAGTTAGTTTTAGAATTTATCAAATTTTGAATGCATTGCTGCTAAATGACAGGAAATACAACTCAACTAAAAAAAAGGGAAATTGAAAAAAATAAAAAAAATACTACTCTAGTTAGAGCTGCACATCCGGGCCGAACCGGCCGGTTCCGGGCTATCCGGTTCAGGTTCATAAGGTTCAGGTTCGGAGTTTCGATGAACCGAACCCGAACCGGTGAAAACAGGTTCAAGGTTCAGGTTCAACTCGGTTCAGGTTCAGATTCTGAACGACCGGTTCAGGTCCGAACCTTAAAACCGGGTTTTTTTTTTGTTTTTAAAATGGTTTTTGAAAATTAACTTTTTTAAAAAAAAATTTAAAAAAAATAAAAGATTTTATGTAGGTAACTTATTTTAAGAAATAATGTGAAAAAATGAAAGTTAAATAAAATATTACGAAAAATAAAGTTTTTATGTAGTTAACTTATTTTAGTTTAAGTTTAATATCGAAAAATAAAATATTTTTTTTAGTTTTCGATACAAAAATAAAGTTTTTATGTATTCTCGTTGAGAAATCAAAGTTCACATAATAGTTTACTTCACCTATCTAACTTACCTAGACGGTTAGTTTTTCAAATTTTGTTGAATCTAGACCATAAAATCAAATAAAGACTAATTTGTTCAAATTTCAAATTCAAATATTTAGTAAATACAAATTTAAAAATTAAAAAATTTAAGAATATTGTAAATAAGTTTATTTTTAATTAGTATCTAGGAATACATAAAAATAAAAAAAAATAAAAAAAAATTATCCGGGCCGAACCGGCCGGTTCAGGTTCAGAACCGGACCGGATCAGCCTTGAACCTAACCCGAACCGAACCGACCGGTCCAAGGTTCAGGTTCAGGTTCCGAACCGACCGGTTCAGGTTTATCCGGTTTCGGTTCAAGTTCTGAACCGGTCGGTTCAGGGTCGAACCGGACCGGATGTGCAACTCTACTCTACTAGTAAACTAAACATGCACATGTTCAAAGAAAACTTGATGAACAAAAAAACTTCAATACACAAATCAAGCTATGAATGAGCCCTCAACATATCTTACTTCTCTTTTTTTTTTTTTTTTTTTGGTTTTTTTATTGAGAAACCTTTGATATGACGATTCTCACAAAACTACGATTGTACACAAAAACAATACTCCTGTACAAGTATAAACGATAACCGATAACGAACAACGAATTCAAGCAAACTCGAGGAAACCCAATTCCAAGTCAAGCGAATTAAAACCCGAAAGGAAAATCTTACAATATTTCCGCGATTATTATGATGCCAACAAAGACTTGGACGACTTCTTTTTGCTAAGGAACATAAATATCTTTGGGATAACAGACATTTTCTTCTTCTTGGCAACCTTAACCTCCTTCCGTCTACTATTCCGAAGAATTATGTTGTTGGGTTTTGTATGGATCTCATCCATAACCCAATAGATGAATTTACGTATTTTACAAGTATGAAAAGTAGCGGAAAATTAAATCATGCATAAACACGTAAAACCCTATTCATGGATTTAGTGCGCATAGTAAGAACAATTATTTGAGTTAGTAGAAAATTGTGTACCTTATATTTCTTCTATGTAGTTAGCCCACGCGTAGATGGATAGCCGCGAACGTACTCGGCCTCAATTCGTTGCACGAACCCTCATTGATCAACGAACGGGGAAGACCTTCAATGCCTATCGAGTCCCACTCGAATTACTCGTCTTGTCTCTTCATGTCACGAATATGAAACTTGTAGAAAGTGAATTCTATGGTATTGTAGCAACATAATTCGTAGGTAGAGGTCCTTTTATATAGGAGGGAGTAGGAGAGAGTTTAGGGTTTAATAGGATTAGAAAAGGAAAATCTCGCGGCCGACATATGCTAAAAAGCACTGCCAAATATAGAGTAAATAGAGTGTCGGCCGACACCCTTTGTATTTTGAAAACTAAAAGGGTTATCACATGTGTCGGCCGACATACATTCACACTATGCATGTGTCGGCCGACATTTAGTACAAATTAGTGTCGATTCCGTTTTTCTTCTCCGTTTCTTCCGTCGTGTAACCTCGATTCTCAACCAAGGTTTATATACTCCACGTATACAAGCTCAATAGGGTTGTGTGACTCATTTGACTTGTCGACTATTAAGTTCGAGTTCTCGACTCGACACTTAACGTCACTCAATCGATCCATCTACACATGACGCACTACATAAATTTATTCGGTACAACACACGTGGGATGAAGAACACAAATCCAAAAATCTCCCACTCGAACTTTAGATCCATTGTGTATCCACGTTTCCCTTATCGCTTAATGTCTAAGTCCGAACTAGAGGTAAGACCAGTGTCACCCTCGTTCCATTCAAACCTTTCTCGGAATCATGAGCGGATTACGAACCGAATGATCACTATGATATAGATCTGAGCGTGGCCACGCAGTTTTGCAATCTCAACTCTTCGAGTGGCCTTTAAGACATTTGATCCTACTCCGTAGGAGGATAATCCCATCTTGCCAATCTAAGTGCTCTCAATTGCTTCTTGAGGTATCCAACGACTATCTTTATAGTTCCGTTTTACCAAGAACGTTTGACATCGTCAAAACACAACATTCCACAATGTAGTTACTCTAGACTACTTAGGTCTGAGGAGACGTCTGAAAGCTATAAGAATTGGTATTATGACACACTACCTTACATACCATTATTAGGAGAGTCACGTCCGACATCTAGCTTCCAGCTGTTGTCTATGCAATTGTACTCGACGCCCCACGTCTAGCCCATGAGGTTGAAGGTATCGGTTCACCGATCCGGTCGATAAACAGTGTGTGCGGAAGCGTGTAAAGCATTAGATCTACCATGCAATGGATCTTAGTGCACACATAATGTTTATAAGAACACATGCATCTATATATTTACACATCCAATATATATATACATAGGATTCAACGAGTACTTACTTTTGGTGAAGCGTGCCTCGCTGATGATGAAGGGACCGTTGTTGCTTTGTCTCGAACCACCTCGATGGATCAACCACTAGAACTCCTCTCGATCGTTCGGATGTTGAAGCCGCACAAATGGTCCGACCTCTACTTGTTGCACACGAACCCGGAATTGAACTTGCTTGCTCGTTCTTGAGTAATTCTCTCACTCTTTTCTCTCTTATGGTGTGGAATTTCGTGGCTGATCAAAAGTTGTATGAAAACACATGTTTTCATCACTATATTGATCACCATTAACCTCCATTGTAACCCCCCACCATAATGTGCATCATAATGCACAAGTAATGGTGGTTAATGGGGAGGTGAAGGGTCATTTCCACATCACCATGCCAAATGGCATTAGATGTGGTCCACTTGCTTGTGTGGCATGCCATGTCACACCATGTGACATGCATCCATGCAAGCCATGTATCCCATGCATGTGAAATTCCATACGTATTGATTCTAAATCAATATAACAAGCAAGATAATTCCGACTCGTGTGTGACCCTATATGTATGATTTATCGATCAATATTTAATATTGCTCCCACCAATAAATATTATCGACTAATCTTTTAACATTCATTCACGACCTTGTGACTTTGTCGATTGCACACGTGGGATCGAAGGACATACACCAACAGAGGTGACGCTATAGTAAAACTTGCAATCTAATCTTTATATTGATCCATTGTGTCTGTTCGTACACGATGATCTAGATGTAGGTTACGATATACCGATCCGATCGATATACCGTGTGTGCGGAAGCGTGTAAAGCAATAGATCTACTATGCCATGATCTTAGTGCACACTTAATGTGTATAAGAACACATATAAACATATATA
>JACOMQ010015770.1:0-11229 GCA_014843705.1 Euphrasia arctica | reverse complement strand
GCTTTAGCCAAAGCAATTGAGTGCAGCAACTCCCGGCTGCAACATACTCAGACTCAGCTGTCGATAGAGCGATGCAATTTTGCTTCCGACTATGCCATGACACTATGTTATTGCCAAGGAAGCAGCAACATCCGGAAGTGCTCTTTCGTTCATCATTATCACTCGCCCAATCCGCATCGGAGTAACCGACGAGATTTGATGTAGTGTCACATGCATACCAAAGACCGAGATCCGAAGTTCCAGAGATGTAGCGGAGTATCCGTTTCACAGCTCGTAGATGGTCCTCCTTAGGATCAGCTTGGTACCTGACACACATACAAACACTAAACATTATGTCAGGGCGAGTAGCAGTGAAATAAAGTAAACTCCCAATCATAGAACGATAGAGAGTTTGATCAACACTTCGACTCTTAGTCGACATAGATAGGCGATCGGTTGTCGCCATGGGAGTGTTGGCGGGCTTGGCATGGTGCATCTCAAATTTCTCAACCATGTTCTTAGCATACTTGCTTTGTGAGACAAAGATTCCATCTGGTCGTTGAGATATCTGAAGACTAAAAAATTGATGTAGCTCGCCTTCAAGACTCATCTGAAATGTAGAAGAAATAGAATTCGTAAATGCTTTCACGAGCTTAGAGCAAGTAGCACCGAAGACAATGTCGTCGACGTAAATCTGGGCAACGATCATGTGTTTCCCATCACGTTTGATGAAGAGAGTCTTGTCCACAGAGCCGCGTTCGAAACCAAACTTCAGTAGGTAGTCCGTCAGACACCCATACCAAGCACGAGGGGCTTGCTTCAACCCATATAAAGTTTTATGAAGCTTATAGACATGATTAGGCTTCTTAGGATCCTCAAATCCTTTCGGTTGAGCAACATACACCTCTTCTTCAAGAACTCCATTTAGGAATGCAGCTTTAACATCCATTTGTATAAGTTTGATGCCAAGATGACATGCAATAGCAATTAAGAGACGAATAGACTCAATGCGTGCAACTGGAGCGAAAGTTTCATCAAAATCTATCCCTTCAACTTGGGCATAGCCTTGTGCAACGAGACGAGCTTTGTTTCGTACTACTTGGTTATGCTCATCCTTTTTGTTCTTAAAGATCCATTTGGTCTCAACAACATTGATGTTCGAAGTACGGGGAACCAAAGACCAAACATTGTTTCTCGTGAACTCGTTAAGTTCTTCTTGCATATCCATTATCCAGAAGTCATCCTTCATAGCTTCCTTGTAATTTTTCGGTTCTGTTTCAGATAGGAAGCAGGAGACTCCGATTTCATGGCACACAGCAGAAGTACAGATGTTATATAGTTCATCAGGAGAAGGAATTTGTTTCTTTGAGCGTGTAGTTCGTTCGTTCATGTTTCCAATCATCTGAGTCGGAGGATGGCGTTTTTAAATGTACCCAGGTGCTTCTCTTGGAGCATCAGCTGGGTTGTCAACTTGTTCATTTTCTTCACCATCAGACGATGAAGTATCATTGTTCCGCTGACTAGTTTCTCCAACTTCAGGTGAAGTGTTAGGAGTAGGAATGTCTGGCATCTCAGTAGTGGGTGTAGATTGAAATGTACGATACTCCAGAATCCCTTCCTTAATCCAGTCTTCGTTTGCATCCTTTCCGAGAAAGTCTTGTTCATCAAAGTTGATGTTAACAGTTTCAAGAACTTTCTTAGTTCGGAGGTTGTAAGCACGATAAGCATGACTATTCTGACTGTAGCCAACAAAGATACCACGATCGGCTTTGGCTTCAAACTTCTTCAGAGGATCACGATCCTTCAAGATATAACACGTACAGCTAAAAACACGAAGGTGTGATACAGACGGTTTCTTGCCATTCACAAGCTCATAGGCGGTCGCCGTAGTGCCGAATCGAATGCTTATACGATTAAAGATATAACCAGCAGTAGAGACGGCTTCCGCCCAAAAAGTACGAGCAAGATTCTTCGAAATTAACATGACCCGAGCCATCTCTTGAAACGTACGGTTCTTCCGTTCGGCGATTCCATTCTGTTGTGGCGTTTTAGGTGCCGAGTACTCATGATGAATCCCTGATGAGCCATTTTATTTGCTAATCTTAGAGCACTTTTTATCCCAATTGAGCTATTCACTGAGCAGGCTAACGAGTACCTTCCCGCTTAGGGTTCAGCGTGACGTAGACCTTTAGGCCATGAGAGGTGGAGATCCGGACAAGGCTAGAGCCAAGCAGAAGGATGGAGTAGGGGAGGACTAAGGGAAGACCGGTTGGTGAAAGTCCAAACATTTCCTGAAAGTAGACGACAAGTTTTAAATCTTAATGCAGTCAAGGCATATCTCGTTGAATCAGTCTTTTTCGCCACATCGCGTATAACGGGAATCGAACCCCCTCTGCTGCTGTCGGGCGGATGGAGAATGCAATACTTCGACCCAGCAACTTCCTTTTCAGGGAGAGCAAATGCTTGTTTTGTTGGGTCTTTTGGTTTGACAATGCTTCACACCCAAAACAAAATGAGAAAGAAGATGGTACACTTGAATTGTATTATTTAAGTGCTTATTGCTTTCAAAAAATCCTACTTCTACAATTGGTGGGTCACCGGGTTATTCAAATAAGTCGTGTTTTCTGCGGTTTTCCCATGTTCTATGCCTTAGCTGCCAAACCCCTAGCTCTTTTTGAATGAACTACTTCTCAGCCTTTTAGCCTGGGTCCCTTGCCCCAGAAAAAGGAAGAACCTTATTCCATGGTATTTACATGAGGTTCCTCTTTAATAAAGTCCCCGAGAGGCTTAGTTGATCCATGATTTATGTTTCATCTTTCGTTTCATTTTCTCGTTTGTTTAGCTGCCAAACCCCTAACTCTTTTTGGGTGTGGGATGCTCGTTTAACCTCGGTATTCATCTCGTTCCTTATTTACAAGAGGTGAAGAGTGGGAGTAAATCAGAGAAAGCGTTCCCTACTCTTAACGGTCAAAGCGAGCCCCTTTATTTTATTCTGAATTCGTTAATTCAGAATGAATCAAATCTCCCCAAGTAGGATTCGAACCTACGACCAATCGGTTAACAGCCGACCGCTCTATAAATGGAAAATGGAGCCACTTGACGAAACGTATAACTTGGAAATACAGAATCCCACTTTTTTTTACTATCCAGGGCTTTGATACATTTCGCAATCTACCAATCCCCGGTCTCTTCGCAACACCTGTTTATCAAACCTGGCAAGACAACGTTTAGCGAAGCCCTATCCCGATCTAGGACTCTTTCCTAAATAGATCGAGCAGTATATCACCTATACCCTGAGGAAGGCACGGTACAGTAAAATCGAGCAGGCTTGTTTAGCTTTAGTCTTTCTTTGCGGCTGAGTTTTCAGGCAAGTCCGACGGCAAGGGAACCTATCTATATCTCTTGATAGAAGGAAGTTCATAGCCAGTCCTCAACCTCAAGGTTTCACTTTATAGCAACTCTGAGACCTTACGCTACGAGAGCCATATGAGTAGTGAATAGTTTCCTTCTTGGTATAAGGCGACATAGGAAAATCATCCCACTTTTTATAGAGCGGTCGGCTGTTAACTGATTGGTCGTAGGTTCGAATCCTACTTGGGGAGATTTGATTCATTCTGAATGAACGAATTCAGAATAAAATAAAGGGGCTCGCTTTGACCGTTAAGAGTAGGGAACGCGTTCTCTGATTTACTCCCACTCTTCACCTCTTGTAAATAAGGAACAAGATGAATACCGAGGTTAAACGAGCATCCCACACCCAAAAAGAGCTAGGGGTTTGGCAGCTAAACAAACGAGAAAAGGAAACGAAAGATGAAACATAAATCATGGATCAACTAAGCCTCTCGGTGACTTTCTTAAAGAGGAACCTCATGTAAATACCATGGAATAAGGTTCTTCCTTTTTCTGGGGCAAGGGACCTAGGCTAAAAGGCTGAGAAGTAGTTCATTCTCTACAGGGTTCCAAACCCAACATAGATGACAACGAGTTCAGATTCAAGTCGGTTCTGTTTCTTTATGAAAATAGGGTACCTCACATCTTTATTTGTTTTTTCTTCTGTCATTTATTTACGGATACTTCCCGATTTAGAGCAAGAAAATTATGAATCTCAATCTTCCCAGTCCCTGGGTTTGATCCCTTCCTAACTTAATAATTCAGGTCTAGTCCTAACTCAATTGCAACCGAAGCCTGCCCCTCGCCCTCGATACCGCCTTGTTACGAACGAAGCGGGGAACAAGCAGAATAAGCTGTTTTGAGGTCTAGAAGCAAGGTACTGATTGGGGGGAAGTAACTGAACTGACTTAATCCCCACGGAGCGGTATTCTAAGAGCAGCAATCGGTCCTAGCCTTCCAAGCTAACGATGCGGGTTTGATTCCCGCTACCCGCTCAAAGAAGAAGTCAAGTGAGGTCTGGTCTAAAACCGTGAATCCGGGGACAGAGACCTAGCCGCTGCTCTCTCTGTTGCTCTTCGAGCTCCACTCCACTCGTTCCTTGAAGAAGGCTTTTGACCTTTCTGAGATCACCAAGTCAATAAAACAGATCCGGATCCTAGTTTCTTCAAAGGAAGCCTCCACTAGCTAAAGGAAGCTAACTGGGTTGGTTTGGCCGAACCTAGCTGCAAGACAAGACTGAGATAGAAGTGGTATCTTATGGATCGATAGAGCATTGTCTAAGAGAATAGTTCGCTCTTCCTGCGTCCAGGCATAAATTAGTAAGTAGTTTCCTCGAAGCTTGGTAAACCCGAAGGTGCGGGTTAGCATGCCGGCAACAGAAAGGCCTGCTGCAATGGATACATCCGCCCCCGCGGAGGAAGCGAAGTACGGCCCCTGGATGCAAGTCCAGAGGCGAGGCAAACCCGGTGCCACATTAGGTTAGGGAGCTGGACGATAATAGCTCCCCCGCATCCCAAAGCGCGCTGCCCTCCTAGGCGCGCAACACTAAGTAATCCAAGCCAAATTGTTTTATAGCTCGTTCGACAACGCATTTTAAACTATTTCGAAATTTAAAATCTATGAATTTCGAATCCCGCGAGTTTCTCTAGTGGAATTCGTCTTTCTCTCTTCCTAAACTGGAAATACACGCTTTTCTTGAGGGAAAAACCTTTTTGAAAGATAATTTAAGTTGATATGCCCTAAAGAAGAGCCCTTAATCGTAATCACGAGGGTAGGCTGAGCTCACTCGTTGAACGCTTCGAAGTCTTATGAAGAATATCAAGAATGGTGCTTCATCTTCTTTTTTTACAACTTTGAATTCTGTTCATGTCCCTTCCACCTATAAGCAGGCAGCAGAACTGGCATGTTGGATCGGGGCGGATCCAATTCATTGGCAAATGAAAAATCTATCGCTCAGAAAAAAAACCTAGAAAAGAGGAAGAGTGAGAGGAGCGAAAGTAATAAGAGGTATTTTAACTGCTGCTCCCATCCACGGGAAGAAGAGCATGCAGCCATGAGACTAGTTTCCCATTGTCCCGAAGTAGAATGGCTTGAGTTCCCACCTAAAGCGAGCTTGTATGCGCATTTCATTCTTCTATGTTTTCAGTTGCTGTAACGGATTAAGCGTTAGAACGCCCGAATGTCTCCTCTCATTGAGTAGCTGATACTACTGATTCAGTTAAGGCAAATAGCCCAGGAAGCTAGGAGGCCGGAAGACCACTTCTTTCTACTCGTGCGTACAATGATTTTTTTGGAGGTACCCTATGTTCTATTCCTTCCTGTCCTAGAAACGATACAGTACTGGCCATCTGGGAAGCGAAAGAATTCGATCACGATCTATTTCCCGAAGAAGATCCACAAGTGAGAGCTCTGTCAACAAGTGAGGAGACGAAGGGGCAGGAGAGTTCACTCTTTTAGCTCTTTTAGACCATCCTTTTAAGGTTAAGGACCGAGGGAGTAGCGAAAAACCTTTTCTTTAAGGCAACAAGGTTGGCATCAGACTTCGAGGATGGTGGCAATGGTACTTTGGCGAATCAGGCGTAATGAACCCGCTTCTATATAGTTTTATATTTTTGACCTTACAATGGTAGAACCTAGAAAGCGCCATTTGTCCTTGCGGGTCCGACATTAGTCCTCTCATACCTACTAATTGTGAGGGCGCAGGAGGAAGGGGTTTCAGAGTCAGTTTGAGTCTTTAGTGTGTCTGGGAGGGCACAATGGAGTGTTTGGGCAAAGTATGCAGGGTTGCAGGTAGTAGGTGGTGGATTGTGCGAAAGAGGCCAAAAAGTTGCCCAGTTTGGGCAAACACGGGGATCCAAGGCAACGTGACTTGAGCAGTTTGACCCAATGAGGCAAAGTCGACACTATGGGCAAAGTGACTGGAGCAGTTTTACCAAAGGAGACAAAGTCGACACTATGGGCAAAGTCACCACTATGGGCAAAGTCACCACTTTGGGCAAAGTCACCACCTTGGGTGAAGACACACTTTGGGCAAACGGCGAGTATCAGCCACACCAGAGCAACAAAGTCCAAAAATTGGGGGATTCTGCCTTATCCCCACATCTCTATCCGGTCAGCTGATAAGGAATGAGACCCTAAAGACCAGGACAATCTTTGACCGCCAAGAGTTCCAGCAAGAACAAACTCTGGACGGACTACGCCCAGACGGCCCAAGCCCACCAGGCCCATCAGCCCATTAATACAAATCTGATGCCCTAGAGACCACACATATATAATCGCTGATCAGAAAAACCCTAAAAGAAGCACACGGGAGCACACCAGAGAGAGAGGGACGAAATCATCACCCAAAAATTCAGAAAAACGCCATTGATGGGCTGAAGAAGAAAGAGTCGAGTTCTTGCCGGTTATGGTCCTTCGGGCATAGCAGGGCGAATTCGTTTCAATTTCATGTTTTTATTTTCGTCAATTAATTTCTTTATGTTCTAGACATTCAGTACTTTAATTCAAGATTTAATTCCAGCATGTTTTGTTTCGTTTTTATTTTATTTATTTTTTATTTGATTATGCATAGCTAGTAATCTGTGTCTGGGCAAAGGCAGATCGAGGGGGATTTTGGGCTAAGTGAGACCGAGAGGCTAATGGGGGGTTTGTTCCCGAAGCAAAGTTGGTTGAGGAATATTTTCAGGGAGTTTGGGCAAACTAGGACGGCCACTAGTGAACCTTTACAATCTGGGATAATGGTGATTGGGCAAACCGCATAGATGTACCTTGTAGTATTGTTGCAGGCATAGCACTAGAACTTGCTGGTGATTGCGGTCGTATGACTCGGAGTTTCGGGCATGCTATTGGCCGAGTGGGTCTGTCTAGAGGGTAATGTGGGTTTGGGCAAACTAGATCCATTTTTGGCCGCATATGTTATCGAATTGTTCAGATCTAGAAGTTTAGGCATAACGTTAGCTTGCCTTCTCTTTATACAATAAGGATAGATGAGGGGTGGGGCAACTGGGGGCGTGACACAATAGGACCACTTTTGTCTTGTTAAAGCACCATATAACCACTGACAAACCGCTGGTAGAAATTCTTAGTGCCTATGACCGGTAGTGTGCCCAAATGACCCTGAGAGACGTTGTATGCCCAGATGCTTGTTTTTCCATTATTTATTTTCGTTTTGTATTTGCATTCAGTTTGGTCATAATGTTTAGTATATTTTCTGTCTGTTCAGTTTAGTCATAGTGAGTTTATATTTAATTGTTTAAGTTTGGTAGCGTGATTAAAACCGCTGTGCCCACACCAACCAATCAAAAACTTTTAAAACGTGACAACTCTTGGGCTAGCCGAGATCACTTATTGCCTCCTCGTGGGACCGACCCCACATACTTATCACTATACACTGTAGTGTTAGGTTTTGGCAGAATTATAAATTTATTTTGGCAGCGCGTTTGCTCCGCGACAAGCATTCGTCGCTGGTCAAAATTGGCGCCGTTGCCGGGGAGGCAATATTCTAGCAGTAAGTCTTCTGTGCTATTTGACCTGTGATTGATTTTTGTTTTTTTCTCCAGCTTGACCGTACAGGGCAAAGGAGGGCAAAACGAAAGGAGCAGGGCAAAGAGCACGTGCAGTCCAAAGAAGAGCAAGAGGGCAATACTCTTTTGGCTAGAGAAGAGAGATGGGTGACCAGTACAACCCACCAGTAGTCCAGACCTTGAGGGAAATGATGTTCCCATCCGATTTGAGCTTCGGACCTCTGGGCATCATCCGATTTGTTCCCACAATGCATTGTATGTGGTCCCACTTGCTTGTGTGGCATGCCATGTCACACTATCTGACATGCATCCATGCAAGCCATGCATCCCATGCATGTATATTAAATCCACGTAAATATTGATTCTAAATCAATATATATATCAAGCATCGTACATTATCTTCGAGTCCATGTGTGACCTTGTAGGTATGATTTAATTGATCAATATTATATTGTTCCCAACAATTAATATTATCAAATAATCATTTAACATCCTTAGACGACCTTATGACTTTATAGATTGCACACGTAGGATCGAAGGACATATCCCAACACCCCCTTCTTCGATCATCGTTGTTTTATCACTTGATTCGGTAACTGCAATAGGTCCATCAACAGCCTTTTCAGAACTCCCTTCTGCAGCCACGTCTTTTTTTTGCTTTTTTCCTTTTTTGTTCTTTTATTTGTAGTCGTCATTGTGCAATGTACCTGTTAACAAAAAAGCCAAAATATAAAGCACATGATAAAATCAAACTCATATCATCCATTAACAAAAATATTAACCACAGTAGATACATTAAAGAAAACACACACGCATAAGAATCTATAAAAGATAATCATGGCAATGTCTATATTGAAAAGCAACGAATCCATAACCTTATTATAATCCCCTTAACTAATATGTACCCCATTTCTGTAATATAAGATCAAGGCACCTAAATTCTGTCAACCCAAAAACCCTGAACATCATCTCTTTTGAAATTGCTTCCAGACTCATCATCATTTGGATCATCAGCTTGCAAAGGTATGTCTTCGCAAAATGCTTGTTGCTCCACAGTGGTATCACCTATATCGTCTTCCAGCAAACTCTCACAGTAGTCTCTATTTGGGGACATTAGTACAACTGACCAATTTGCATCTATTGGATCATCTACATAGAAGACTTGTTTCACATGACTAGGAGAAGTAAACTCATAACCTTTATGCCCTTTTCGACTAAGATTGACTAGAGTAAATCCAAACTCATCTTTTCTAATTCCTCTCTCATTCTCTACCCACTGACACAAGAACAAAGGTACTTTGAAGGCCTGATAATCCAACTCCCATATTTCTTCGATCACACCATAAAATGTCATATCGCACTCGACTGGATTCTTGTCCTTACTGGACACTTGCATCGTCTTTGCCACCAAGGAAACCCCACTGTTTTGGACCACTCTAGCAATGTCTCGCTGCCTTGTGAAATACTTAACCCCATTGTACATAAATCCTTCATAACTGAACACATTATACCTAGGTTTTCCAGCTATCCACCTAAGTGTTTGTGAAATTTCTAATCTATTCTTCCCTGAAATATCAGCTGAAACCTGAATTGAAAACATCAAGAGCAAATGTTAGTCAATGAAAATATTCAAAGTTTGATAAAAGACACGAACATTATATAAAATACCTGTGATTGAAACCAATCAGCAAAGGTACGATTGTGCTGAATTTGTAACCATCTTTTACTCTTGTTTTTTCCCGCATATTGCTTCTCAATAATGGCTTTGTGTTTTCTAAGACGATAATAAAAACCAAATGACAGTCAGGATTGAATAAAAAAGAAAATGATGAAAGACATGATATCACAAGGTTTAACGGACTTACATCACATAGGGATCCACTTATGGATTGTTGAACATGAAGATGTGCTTCAAAAATTGTTTCTTCATCAATTGTCTTTAGAGTCGGTTTAGAAAGTGGGCCACATAATTTACTAACAGATTTAGGGACACCAACTGAACTGATATTTGCATTGTACTCTGAGCAGAATTCAACCGATTCTTCTCCAACGTAACTCTCAGCTATACAACCCTCGGGACGGTAGCGGTTCTTCACGTACCCTTTCAGTACTTTCATAAATCGTTCAAACGAGTACATCCATCTATAAAAAACAGGGCCACACAATCGCACTTCCCTAACTAAGTTCACAGTCAAATGAACCATTATATCAAAAAATGAAGTCAACACTAAATCTGACTAAATCTGACTGAAACTTATCCAACTTAGATACACTAAATCTGACTGAAACTTATCCAACTTAGATACATTTACTACTTTTGAGCACAAAGCATTAAAGAAGAAACAAAGTCGCATAATAGAGACTCGAACATTTTTTGGGAGAACTGAACGAATAGAAACAGGAAGCAATTGTTGCATTAGTACGTGGCAGTTGTGCGACTTCAGGCCATATAATTTTAAGTCCTCCATGGAAACCAAATTTCTGATGTTTGATGAATACCCATCAGGAACCTTCATATTTGCCAAACTTTTACCTTCATATTTGCCAAACTTTTACAGATTTCAGTCTTTTCTTTCTTTGAAAGTGTATAAGGTGCAGAAGGCAAGTACGTTTTTTTTTTTGGCCAATGTCTGGAGCCAAGTCAGTTCTGACCACTTTTTCAATTAGATCTAAACGAGCTGCTGATTTGTGTTGTGTGTGTGAGTTTAGTCGTTGTTTTTAGTTTCGAATGTTAGTCGTTTTTATTGTTTGGTGAGTCATTTATTGTATTTATGTTTAATAGTGTGTGTTGATCTCACGGTTGGTTGGAAGTCGTGGTTTAGTCACTTTTCAGACATGTATTTAGGCAAGGATTGAAGGAAAAACATATATCTCTCGTCTGGGAACTTGGAGGAGGGTGAGGGACGACGTAATTGACGACGACGACGTTACAATATACGCGATCGAGTTCCAAGGCCATTTCAATTCATGTAATTGCTTTCGTATGTTTCATTTTCAAATTCCTTAGTTATTTGTTTAATTTTACTGTAGTTGAATTCTGGTTTATATGTTCTAAGTCTTCTACTTTTCATGTTTGGATTTATGCTTGTATGTTTATTCATGCTTTTATATTTTCATATTGTTGCATACATTTAAATAAAATGTTTTGCTAAGTATCTTTCGGATGATAATATGATAATTAGAAGTAATTGATTTGTATAAACCAGAATCAAGATGCGATTAACACGATCTTAGAATCGTAACCCGACCGGGAGCGAATCTCTAAGTGAATTAAACGTATTTTACGAGTTAAGCAACCCGACCGGGAACTTGACGTTCGTGTGTTTAATCGTGTAGA
>JACOMQ010015769.1:0-11230 GCA_014843705.1 Euphrasia arctica | reverse complement strand
ATAATAATTGATTTTTATAAATAAAATTACTGTACATGAAATATTATCAATTATAATATACACAATCTATATTTCATTATTATTTATTTAAGAAAAAATAAATGCATTTATTTTTCAAAGAATAAATTTATTTTTTTATTTAGGTCAATTGTACAAATTTAAATACTCACACACTCATGTTTCGATTTTGAACTGTGAACCTTACTATACTCAATTCAATTGAACTAACAACCTTCGACAAATAGATCATTTTTCTAAAAATATCACATGCATGGCATGTGCGTCTTTAAATGTAGTTTACAATAAAGTATTTTAAAATTTGAAATGAACGTCAAATTATTTTTTTGTTTTCATTTGTGATTTAATTTTTCAATATCTATAAATTAGATTTTAATCAACTAATTACTATAATTTAATTTAATATTATTCAATTAAAAAATATAAAAATTATTAATTTAAGTGAACTTCCATACACTCTGACTTATTGATTCAAATTAATATGAGTATATAAAAAAATCATATTATTTAAAAAATACAAAAACTATTATTATTTATTATTATTATTCTCATTTTTATTATTTTATACTTGACTTCATTTTTTAAATACATTAACGATACTCGTTTTTCATGTATCAACTTTTGTTATTTGTTAAATTACAATTTTTTCTATTTTATATCGAGATTTTCTACTAAATATTAAACAATATACAATTTTAAATAAATAGTTATAACCAATTTTTTAATTAAATTAAATATTAATACTAATAATATTAATTTATAATATTTTGATTTATTGTTAAACAAGTCTTTATATTAATAATCACAAAAATAATTTATTATAAATATGATCTATAAATAATTATTTAAAAAAAATATATAATTAGTCTAATTTTTTCAAATAAAATTTTGATTATTTGTCTAAAAACTATTTTAATAATGTGGAATGTAAACTTTTGTAATAATTATCAGCCCTACATTAATAGAAAAAAAGAATTAAAAAAGAAATCGATAGAAATATATTAAAATAAAAATAATTATTTTAGAAATATATTAAAATAAAAATAATTATTATTACAAAAGTAAACGCATGTCATATTTTTTGATGGAAATGTATACAAGATTTATTACCAATAATATTATTACAACTCGCCAAATGTCATGTTTTAATTGGAAGTGTATCACACATTAGTTACACTTTGTGTATATATAGCCTTTTCCCTCATTATTAGTAATTATATATTGTATCGAATAAAAGTTTTATTTTTCTCTCTTTGATTATGTTTAAATATAATTAAAAATAATCACAAAATGTTGTCGTCTCCACCACCCCTTCGTTTTCTATATATAGATTATTGCTCCCCAAAGAAAAGCTAATTCATATACATGTTCTCGAATTTGATTCACTCCTCGTATCCAACACATTGCTAATTTTCGGAATTTATTTTTCCGTCCATTTTTTTTACCTCTTTCGATCTGGGTACGTAAGGTCACGAGCAGAAATTATACATATATTTTCTTCTGTATTTCTATGAATGTGAAAAAAAATCGATTGACATAATCATTGTTATTCTTCGTGCTCGTGTTTTTCAGGTCGGATTCGATCGATGATCGATCTTACGAACGCGTGAATTTGTCTTTCAAAATCGATCTGAAAGGTAATTATATTTTTGTGTTTCGACAATCGAATCGACGATGAACGCCGTGAATAATAATTGATGCGATCGTATTTCTCTCTGCATTTTTTGTTTTGTTTATTACGATGTGGGTGAAAGTGCTTACGTTCATTTGCTATCGGATAGGTTCATTCTCAGAGCATGGATCCGCCGGCAGACGATACCGACCTCAAACCGGAGACGCTCGAAGAGGAGAAGGAAAGCGGGCCTCTGTATCAGTGCGATTTTTTCGACATGGACATGGTTTATAAGATAGGGCAGTCCCTTCTCCCGGGCCTTGCCTCGGCCTGTATCGACAACACGATCGGAGGTCTATTCAAGACCCCAGCCTCCGTGGCCGTTGACCTGAGGAGGGAAATGGTGGACTATCTCACCCAAAGGAGCGAGAGTTTCGTGGCTGAGTCTGTGGTCCTAGAGGGCGGGCCCGACGTAGACATCTCTGTCGACCCGTACGACACCATCTCTGATTTCGTAGACGACTTTGTGAGTTCGAAGAGGAATTTCTTCAGTCGAGTCTCGGGGTGGATAATGAGTGAGAAGAGGGAGGATTGGATAGACGACCTCGTCCAGGAGATGGAGTTGAACGGGTTTTGGTTGTTGAGTCAGAGGAATTCGGTTGGGCAGACTCTGTTGAAGAACCTCGATTTCAAGAACACGTATCACTGCAACATGAGCTTTAGGACTCCTGAGGAAGTGGAAAAGCACAAGCCGAGTTGTGGGTTTAGGACTCTGACGTGCGAGAGTGAAGGGTGTGATGCTAGCTTCAGTGCAGCTCAGTTGGATCATCACGAGTCGGTCTGCCCGTTTAAGATACTTCAGTGCGAGCAGAACTGCCCGGATAGTATCATGAGGCGTGAGATGGACAGGCATTGCATTACTGTTTGCCCGATGAAGCTCGTCAAGTGCCCGTTTCACTCGATGGGTTGCCAGGCTACTATTCCTCAGAGCACGGTCGAGAAACACAGGATGGATAGTATTTACGATCACTTGCTCTGCATCCTACAAGTCTTTCACAAGGAGGCGTCGACGGAAGATTTGAAAGAAAGGGTAGCAGAGCTGGAAAAGGTAAAATTTATCATGTTTGATTGATTTCATTAGGACTTATCACTTATATTCTTTCACTCGCGCTACAGATATCTTCTCTTGAGCAACTGGGGTCGACTCGTGATGCAAGGTCTCTGACAAACATGGTTAAGCGTCTTGAAGGAAGGCTCGGGCCCTTAAAAGTCACCACAAAGGCGAAGGAAAATGAAGAGGAGGATTCGGGTTTGGCTGATGAGAAAAAGGAGGAGAAGGTTGACTCGCCTAGCAAACACGTCAGGTTTGAGGACCCTCCAAGTGAGAAGGAAGATAAGACTGTTGTTAACTCGCCTTCCAAAGTCAGTGATCAACAATTAGGGGAATCGCCTACCCATGCGAGTTCACAGACACAACCCAGTGAGGAAAAGGTGGCTGAGACAGCTTCTGTGCAGGAAGAAAAACCGAAAGAGTCGCCCAAGGACACAGGCTCACCAGCAAAAAATGTTGAGGAGCAGATGGAAAAATTCTCGGAAGAAAAAAACTTGAATGACTCGTTGTTTGATATGAAAGAGGAGGAATTAAGCTCACCAATTGAAAAGGTTGATGTTCAGACTGAGAATTCGTTGGAAGAAGTCTCAGAGGAATTGCCGATTGAAAAGAAAGAGGACCTAGGATTACCAACAGAAAACGCTGATGGACAGATGGAAAATTTGTCGGAAGAAGAAAACCTGAAAGAATCACCGCTTGAAAATAAACAGGATGTCTTAGGCTCACCATCCGAACAAGTTGATGAGCATATGGAAAATATATCACAAGAAGAAAACTTGACAGGATCGACTTTTGAAAATAAAGTGGACGACTTAGGTTCGCCTATAGAAAAAGTTGATGAACTAATGGAAAATTTGCCAAAAGAAGAAAACGTTAAAGAATCACTGAGTGAAAAGAAAGAGGAGGATTAGAGCTCTAGCTGTTCAGATGAAGAAGCAGTCGACATAAGAAGCTAGCTGTTCTTGATTTCAATTAAGAAAATGTTTATGTTACATCATGCATCAACTGGGAATAGATGGAAGAATCGATTGGCGAGGGGAAACACATGCTGGATCAACTGTCGGGAATGAACAAGTGTCGAGCAATTATCATGTCACTTCCTCTGAAATGATTCAAACTACTAGATATGGTACCTACTTAGGTAGGAGGAGAGTATAGAAATTTTTTGCTTTAATATTGCAGCAATAAAATTGTTGGGATCGAGTTTGTTTATAGGCAGCATCGAGTTAGTTAGTTTCCAAAACCGGGACATATATATATCTGAGTTGCAGTTTATGAGTTTTGTTTGTTTTCCTTTAACCTTTGTTGGTTTTTGAATTCAAATCTTTCGGAGCTTGTCTGTTTTGCCAGTAATTAAACTCGAATCTTGATCTTTTTATTTGTCGGCGAGTAACTAGTTTTCTTGAACACTATCAAACTTACCAGTCACTGAATTTTGTGTTTTTTGGGTTATGAAGTCATATGTTCTTTAATACATAATATATGTATGGGGTACTCACTTGATAATTTCCTAAATTATGTGGGGTAAATACATAAATTTTCAAATATAAGTGAATTATTTATGATACTTGTGACTTGTGAGTTGTGAATGGTCAAGGTCGTGGCGTGTGAAATCAAAAGGCCTATTTATTTATTTATTTAATTCTATTTTTTCTGGTAAAATATTTGACTGCTGAAAATTTGATTAGTTTGACAGTACACTTGTTGGAATGAAGACAATGAGATGGCTAAGAAACTTAGACGTGGTCTTACTCGGTGGACCAGAAGAAGACGACATTGTTCAACTCCTGTGGTGCTCACCGATTTAGGTCACTCTGGTCAAATCTCATTCTCACTACCAAGTGACGGTGACAAGGGTAGACTTGTGAATGCGATTTTCAAAACAACAATCGGTTTAGTTTCCGAGAAACGAGAGAATTGTAAATTTAGGTAAGAGTTTTGATCTAATCCTCTCAATATTGATTTATTTTTCATAAGATAAATTCTATATTTCGACATTTTTTTATCATACTGGTTTGTTTGTGAAGTACATATACATACTAGTAGTAATTATACTAATTTAATTTTATAATTATAAAGAAGGTGGCGGTGTGCTTCACTTGAAATAATAATAAAAAATTGAAATAAAATGTTTAAAAAATGTGATAATACATGAAGAAGATAATTAAATAAGATAGGTGGTTGTATGTTCTTTGTTTTATAGTGAGACAAAGACAGCACAATACGAGCTCTAGAAATTACCTCGTAAATTCTATATTCCTCCATTGTTACCCGAATTCATGTTTTTACAGGTAAAAAAGTCGAAGTTACCGGTCGTATATATATCGTAACATCAACTTTTGCACTGTCGTAATCGTTGAAGCTCACCGTAATTCCTTTATGCAAAGTAATTTTCATGTTATTTGGTAGTAATACATGTTTTTTCATATGCAACAATATATAATAATTCTCCACATATTTAGTGTATTTATTTGGTTAAAAACATAAAAAGTAATTTATTTTCCTGACAAATTATATGAAACTTCCTCGTGTGTGAAGAAGAACACGTGTTAGGGAAAATTGTTTAATTCTTAATTATATATTTAAAATAAATAAAAAATCTTTCTCTCCTCATCTCACCAGTCCCTCTTGTTTTTCTATATATAGATTATTATATACAGTATGTTCTTGAATTTGATATACTCAGATATATAGTATATATAAATCAATCTGTGTTTATGTATGTATATGTATATTGTTCCAAGATAAGATTTTTCTGACTATTTTCAATCATATTGCAACACATATTTTCTCTCTATCCAAACATTTATTTCCGCTTTAGATCGAGGTACGTAATAATACGATAAGAAATCGATCCATGTGTGTGTGTTCCTCTGTTTGAATGTGATCGAAAAAATGATTTGCATTATGTATTAATGTGTGTTTTCCAGGTCGAGAGGCGGCTGGCTCGATCTATCCCGATAGGAATGGGAACGACCTTTTCCTGTCCATTTTCCGACAATCTGGATCATCAGTTGGAGTCTTATTTCGTCAGATCGATCAGTTTCCCGCGCGAGGAGGAGGGGGTCCCGCTTTCTTCACCTACCTTTAATGGTCGAGATCGTTCGATCAAATATTCAATGGACGAGGAGGATACATCAGATAACGACAGGCACGAAGCTGCGTTGAGGCTTCAAAAGACTTACAAGAGCTTCCGAACCCGGAGGCAACTCGCTGATTGCGCTGTTCTAGTCGAGCAAAGATGGTATGTGTAGTAGTAATATGTACACATACATACCTTATAAAAAAAACGAAAACTGAGTTTTTTTTTTTTTTTGGTTCTGTTTTCAGGTGGAAGCTTCTGGATTTCGCCGAGCTCAAACGAAGCTCCATATCGTTTTTCGAGATCGAGAAACCCGAGACCGCTTTGTCGCGCTGGTCGAGAGCTCGAACCCGGGCTGCTAAGGTCGGGAAAGGGCTGTCAAAAGACGAGAAAGCCCGCAAACTCGCTCTGCAGCATTGGCTCGAGGCCGTGAGTTGTCGTGAATTTAATCCTCGATCGTTTTTTTTTTTTCGTTTTTTATCGATTTTTTTCGTTCTGCAGATTGATCCCCGACACCGATACGGTCACAACCTCCAATTTTACTACGCGAATTGGCTCCAATGTGAGAGCAAGCAGCCTTTCTTTTACTGGTTAGACATCGGGGAAGGTCGAGACGTGAATCTCGAGAGATGCCCTCGCACGAAACTTCAGCATCAATGCATCAAGTATCTCGGCCCTGTAAGCAACACGATTACTCTTGACTCTCTCTATATATATATAGTCCGTTTAATGTTATATATAATGTGACGATGCAGACAGAGAGAAGCGCTTATGAAGTCGTAATAACGGACGGGAAGTTAATGTATAAGGAGAGTGGTAAGGTTCTGGATACAAAAGAAGGGCCGGAAGACGTGAAGTGGATCTTCGTACTCAGCGTGTCGAAAAACTTGTTCGTCGGAGAGAAGAAAAAGGGCAAGTTTCAACACTCGAGTTTCTTGGCCGGAGGAGCAACCTTATCGGCCGGACGTTTAGTAGTAGAACAAGGCATTCTTAAGGTATTATAACTTATAAGCACTTGCTTTTTTTTTTTTCCCTTTCGTCGTCTGATGTTGTTGTGGACTTAGGCGGTGTGGCCTCACAGCGGACACTACCTTCCGACGGAGGAAAACTTCGAGGAGTTCATGGGGTTCCTTCTGGATCATGGTGTTGATCTGAGTGTTGTTCAGGTAAAAATATGATCTTTGATTCGTTTTTCGCTCGAGAACAATCGTGTTTATGTTCCTCCGGATATATGTGTGTGCAGAGAGCACCTGATAACGAAGAGGAGGAAGTTTTTATCGGGCTTCGTAACAGCGTATCAGTGCCGGAACTTAGGTCCGAGGGCGGAGATCAAATTCGCGAGTCGAGTAAGAAGTACTCCAAAGATGCCGAGAGCATGCACTTGCGAATCAGTGCTCTTAAAATTCCGGAAAGGCAGAACACGATCGAGCTGTTCTTGACCCCGAAGCACGGGTCTCCTCTCGATAGTCCGATGGAAGATGGGTACGAGACGGCGGATGAATATCTGTCGGACACAGAGTTTGCTGTGTCGAAGCAGAATCTGTTCGACCAGGATTCGGAGGAAGAGATGGAAGTGCACATCATTCCTAAGGAAAAGATAATCAAGAGAATAAACTCACATAAGGGGATGAAGTCTTATCAGCTGGCGAATCAGCTTTCGTGCAGGTGGACGACAGGGGCCGGGCCTAGAATCGGGTGCATGAGGGACTATCCTTCTGAGCTGCAGCTCCGGGTGCTTGAGGAGGTGAGCTTGTCTCCGAGGAGGTCACTGATGTCGACTGGCTCGCGAAATGGAAGAAGCTCACTTGTTATGCAGTCACCAAATGTACCATAAAAATGGTACATCATGTTCTTAGGAATTCTTTTTATTTAGTTTCTTATTAATCATCACTTGTGATTCTTCCTGTATGTGTTGTGGTGGAAAGTTGGATTGTTCCTTGTTAGGTTAGGGTTTTTATGTATGTTTGGTGTGTGTAAGATTGCCATTAAGAATGGTTTGAAGGGTGGATTGTAATTTAACTTTGTCAGAAGAAAAGAGGGCAACACTTGAAAAGACAACAGAATCATAAGAAGTTCTCTGTGTATATCAAGTAATTTACTTGCAGTGATTATTGATGGCATACTCTTGTTAGTATTAAAAAAAAGAATACTGTTACAAAGGAAACAGAATACGTCTCCATCCTACAAGGGCTCCGTTGGTGCTCTTTCCTATTCACAAACCCGCGCATAAAAGAGCATCCGGCTGTTACAGCCCGTCTCGAAGAGAATCAACACTCGGGCTCGTTTTTAAGCTCTTGGGCATATGTTGGAAAGTAATCACTAGATGAAAGGGAATAATATGTACTCGGCATAGAACAGATTCCATATGAAACGATAAAACTCAGAGATGGCTTCCTGCAAATTTCGCATTGAGATTATAATTCTGGTGTTAGAATGTGTATATATAAGAAAAAACAATAATTTTTCACTTGAGAACCGTTGTTTCTAATTCGTACCTGCGTATACTTTGCCTTTTCCAGTGCCCATGCCTGCAAGTCGAAGGAAAAATGTCGTCAAAATTGTGATCCAGAGACATGATGGTCATGTGACTTGATTTTATATTTTTCTTTGCCAATGTTGAGAAAGAGCTCGATATTTTCAACTCTGTTAATATTTACCTGGAAAATTAAACCTAAAGCCATGATAGCATGTGAAGGTATCATCAAGGTTCTCTTAAAGGCCTGCGAAACATAATTTATACTTTCAAGTACTATAAATCTCTTAAGGTGCACTTAATGATAATGATAAAATCAAAATCATAGAGGAATAAAAAAGACATTAGTTCGTTAAATTATTTTTTTTTCAAAAAAAGATTAATAAAAAAGAAGAGGATACAAGGACTTCACTCCTGCCCCGTGGTGACTTTATTTCAGGACCTCATAGTGAGCATCTTTACCACTAGGTCAACCCACTTAGTCAAATTCGTTAGTTACCTGAGGCATGTAAATTGCTACCAAAACAGAACCAATGTAATTTATCAACAGAAGCCCGGACCCAAGGAATGCAATATTTCTCACACCAAGCTTTGTTGCCAGAGTAGATATCTCAAACCTATCGATTCACAGAATCACGAATCAGTGGAAACAAACCATTTGAAGAATACAATACAACCAAGAGAAATAAGAGTATAACAAAGCAATAATAACCGAGAACCAGCAGCAAAGCCAGAGGAGTTAGTTACGGAACTTACTTACGATCACCTTCCACATCCGAAAGGTCTTTAGTTATGGCAATGACAAGAGCGAATAATGTCACAAATGTGGTTATGAATGCAACTGGCGAACTGCAAGATATATTAACATAAGCACGACAAAATCAAGAAAACGTTGAGAAATATTTTTTTGTATGGCACTATGGCAATTTACCTCCACTCAAATGTTAGACCAAGGGCAGCTCTGGTGGCATAATAGACACCATAATTAAGTAGGAACCCACGAACCTACAATATGATTACATACTATTTTACTTCTATGATAATCAATTTCACAACCCAAACAAGTACAGTATATTATTCTCCTTTTTCATCTTAAAGGAATTGTCTAAAAGGATTTCACCACAAACAACTAAATTACTATAAATTTACCGTGGCTATTATAAGAAATGCAACGACAGGGAATCTCTTCATCCGAAATGGGGGAACAGAGTATATGGTGCCAAGGAAAAGTCCCAGGCAGTAAAGGGCAGTAATGAAAGGTCCAAAGTTAAACCCAACTATTGCAAGACCAGAAACAGCAAGCGCCAGCACCAAGAACCATGCTGTCTTTTCTGAAAGATCTCCTGCAGCTATGGGTAAGTAAGGTTTGTTCACCCTGCAAATGGAACGAGATAAGTACAAAAATATTAATAATTAAAAGAGGTTAATTAATTCCGACTCTTGCGCTATATAAACCCAAGCTTTCACATTAAAGGTGTGTATGATTGTTCCTTACTTGTCAATACCGACATCATATATCTGGTTAATGCCGACTATATAACCATTTCCACAAATGAGCGCTACGAGCCCAGAGAGCGCCTTCAGCACTAATGACCACTTTATCAGATTGGGATTCTCGATTAAAGCTCTGGTCACCAAAGAACTGTCGGGAAAAAAGTACGAATCGAGTTATTTCCATGAAATTAAAAGGAATTCTCTTAATGTCATGCATCATGATCAAAGTAGAAAGGCATGTTTTCCCCCATCATTTCTCACAGAGATCCTAATGTTGTTCCGCGAATGGTGTGGGGCCTCAGAAACCTCCAGAAGGCATCCCTGAACTGCAAAACTTTATTCAACGGTGTCGTAGGTGGGTCAACTCCGGCTGCATCAACTCTAGAGCAGGACTGACAATTAAATCTTTTATGTAAATTGTCAGAAAAAAAAAATTGACAATTCAGAGCAGAGATTCTACACACATAGTTGAATCAAATAGACAATCATCAACTCAAAATTTTCACCTCATTTTCACAAACGATCAAACTGATTATAAATTTTATCACCAATATTCAGTTGGTTCAATGCATAAGAATTACATCATTCTTTTTATCACATTTCTCGAACAAATTCAGAGAGGCGCGGACGAATAAATAAATTGATGAATTGAACATACCCGTATGGAACGGCGGCCTCGGGGTACGGCGGTGGAGGAGAATCTGAGGCGAGTACGGAGCCCAGCTGAAGTCGGCGAGAGGTTGACTGATGAGCGGGAAGTCAACTTGTTTCTGCATTGAATTTTCGAGGGAGCGGAATTCAGGGGAATCCTGAGGGACGAAATCGAAAGCTCCATACCCGAATCAATTAATATCCAGCAGCTCGATTTGTGGGGAGGGTGAAGCTCGCGAGGGAAGATGGCTTACGTCATCTCCTTAGATATGATGAATGGTTTGGGCTGTTAGGTACTTGATTTTGGGCTCACTTGTGTACAAAGCCCATACTCAAAACAATACTTTGATTTTGGGCTCGCTTGTGTACAAGCCCATACTCCATACAATTGTATCAATGGGATGAGCGTTTAAACTCAGATAAAACTTAAAACGAGTAAATCATCTTTTTCCGAAACAGAAGAGTACTACTATGATCTAAGCTCTAGCTTTTGATATATATTTCTAAAGTGAATAAATTGCTGTGTTGAAATTTTTTAAACATTTAAAAATAATTTTAAATTTCTTTTTTTGTTTAGTAAAAAAATACACTATAATTTCATCATTATTAAACCTATCATAGATTCAAGAGATAATATCATTTTACGTCCTGTAACTAAGGCTGAATCCAATTTTAGTCCTCCTTCTTTCAAACTCATGAAATGTCATCCTTTCCGTCAATTCTTTCAGCCGGCCGTTAAGCATCGCTGACGTGGATATTGAGTCCGTCAAACCTAAGACACGCGGCGCA
>JACOMQ010015768.1:0-11231 GCA_014843705.1 Euphrasia arctica | reverse complement strand
TGACGTGATGCATTGGACATCACTGATTCCATATCACCATGTTATATGCTATTCATCAATTCATTCAACACCTGAAACAAAACACAAACACCCAAAACATATGTTGTCGCCAAAACCAACATTTACAAAAATAATGAAACTTTTTAGTTATATTATTTTCTCTTGCTATAATCTGGCTTAGTATGTCATTTTTTATTTTTCTTAACATATTATTTTCTCTTGCTATAATCTGATTTAATACGTCATTTTTTATTTTTCTGAACATTGAATCTATTTACATGTATACGTTTTTCTATTCATTCATTTTTTTTTTCGATTTTTTTAATTTTATGTATTAATTATGATTTTTTCGCAGATTCTAGAATCAAATTGTCGAGGTATTAATTATGTTCGATTAGATTTTTTTTTTAATTTTTAGTTTATCTCAAATTTAGTTATGTTAAATTTGTTTTCCAAGTTAACATACGTTATAAATATAGATTGCATTTCTGTCATCTCATCTACTATGTTCACCAAATAAATTCAATTTTTTATATTTCTATTTATTTTTCAGCATTATAATTTTTATTTTCCATTTATTTTGATTTTTCCCCAGCGGTTTTAGGTATTTGTTGAATGCGTTTGACACTCGAGAAATGTAGAGACGCGTTTGACACTCGAGAAATGAGAGACGAGAAACTTCTCTTCCACCAGATCAAGGCTTATCGATCGGGTAGGATGTGCCCGAGTAACAGACACATGTGGGAGAGAGCCAATATGTCTCATTCAAGGACTAACTTCATAATATTTCAATGGAATTTTTTCATATCCCAAATTGAACTTTGCGTATCGGGAATTAAATCAAAATCACCACAGCCCTTACCACTCGGCTATGCCCAAGAAGCTTACATAATATAAATTACTTCAAACAAGCGTAATCTTTGGAAATAATAAAATTTTCATAATCAAGATACAGGTTAATAATGAGATTAATACGAATTTACAAATTTAAGTGAGATTTTGATTATTAAATAAAATAATTTGTTAGTCCATTAATAAATTTTTGGCCGTTGGAAATTAAATAAAATTTTAGATTATTTCAAACAAATAAATTACGTGCATCGCACGGGAATTGGTACTAGTTATTAATAACATTATTAACCTATAAATTAAATTTTAGGGGTTTCACACCGTCTTCCTCTCACGTCTTCGGGCGCTATGCGTGGAACCGCACCTCCGATTTCAACATGTATCTTGTGGGATTTTATAATTGTTTTTATTTAAGGTTTGTCATTGTTTGTCTAATTACATTGAATTCATATTTGTTATCCTGCAGCAGCACTTCGACGGTGGTCTCGAGTCACCTGCAAGGTTAGAAAACTACAACGGAAAGTCAGTAGCAACAAGCACAGGTCCATAAACCCTAGGTTTCAATTCCAAGCTTGTCGAAGCACAAATAAACGCAGCCCACTGTATTTATATATGTATTGATAATCACAGAGATTAAAGGGATATGAGTTTGGCTCATAGTGATGATTCGTCGTCACCGCAAAGAAACGGATGGTGGTCGAACGAAGGACGGATAGTCACATGCGACCACGCCTACGGCCCTCGGAGCACTCGCTCACCCTCCCTCACACTCGACCTCTCAACCTCACGGATCTCACAGAGAGAAAACCACACAAACCACAATGTTTCTCACCACCTCTCTTTAGGCTTTAGCTTGAATCACATGTGATTCAAGCTAAAGAGGCAAAGGGAAGCTCAAGGTAATAGTGACCCAAAGAGAAGAACAGGGATAACCTAGATAGCACACACTAGATGGTGAAATCGCACACAGTAGGTTAGGGTTTCTGCTATTGAGGGAGTGAGTAACTACGGTGGGTGAGAGTGCACAAGGAGAATAGAGTGAAGGGCCAAGATACTGCCGATCTTATCATCAGCCGTTGACACTATCATCAACGCTGATAATGGTCAACACAATAATATCCAAGATACTATTGTAAGTGGGCTGCAAAACAAAAGGGCCAGGAGGGAGATAATGAGTTGCACTCACGATGGGCCGAGGCTGCCAAGAAAATAAACCAACTAGGCCGACACCAAAATTAATTGGGCCAACACTACAGCACAATTAAAACCAACTATATTGAAATTGACTTTGTATTTGTACATCGTTAGTTTGTTGATTAATAAAAATTCGAGCCTTGATCCACGAAAGATTTGCATCTGATGTTACAATTATGTTTCCGTAAATATATTTTGATGTTTTCGATCGACTCTCATTCATCATAAACAATAATTTGATCATCAAGTATTAATATGTTTTGGCTAAGTTTGATTAATTAGATCTCTTATACTAAGTTTGATTAGATCTCTTATACTAATAATACATGGATGCAAGACAGAGCATTAATACGTTATGTTTTGGTTAAGTTAATTTGATTAGATCTCTTATACTGTACTAATAATATCATGGATGCAAGACAGAGCGGAACTAATTGACCGTTTGGTGTAAAAAAAAAAATTTGATTATTGTATTCAGTAATAGTACGGAGTAACATTTTGCAAGTGATGACATACATTCAAATATCACACATGAATTATTGAAAAAATACAACTATAGTGTATTAAAGCTCCACACAAACATCCAAATCATATATATATATATTATCTTCAATGGTTCATGTCCTCGCTCGAACAACAGGCGAAGACATGGGTGAATGAGGCATCTCGTCCAACCTCCTGAACGACAAGCTAATCTCGAGCTTGCTCCTCCTACGCTGTTTCCTAGGGGTACTAATTTCCTCTGCCCCTTTCTTCTGCATAACAAACTTATGGATCCTAGCTAGCGCAAGCCCCATAGTCTCGTCGTCCATGTTTGCGAAACAGACCCTGAACCATCCAGGCTCGGAGCAATGGAAGGAAGCCCCGGGCGAGACATTCAGCTTCACCTCATTAATAATCACCCTCCAAAGCTCCATTTCCCCTTCGAACGTCACCTCTTTAAGGAAGTTCCTCAAATCCATCCAGCAGTATAGCCCAGCGTTACTCTTCAAACTATTGATCCCCACTTGGCCTAATCCTTTCGAGATAACACCGTGCCTTGTCCCCAGCTTTTTCGAGCTCTCCGACAAGAATCTGTGACGTATGAAACAAAAACCATAAATAATTATATTTAGGGTGATTTTGATAAAAGTGTAATTTGAAAAGTTTATATGTAATTTAGAATAATAATTTATTTTAATTATAATGTAAGGTATTTTTACTCAAATTGACGTTTTATAAATAATAAATAGAAATTAAGTGTAAGGGTAAAATAGTAATTAAATTTTTATTAATGTAGTATGTTTATACTTAAATGGAAGTTATTACTCTAAAAATTAAATAAACTAAAACACTTAATTATTCCATCTCTTAGTTGTCACAATAGTATAGGTTAAGAAATAATATTATTATATTGTTATTAATTAAAGTTAAAAATAATTAAAGTCAAAGAGTAGTGTGGTCTTTTTTTTATTAAGATAATAGTTTATTTTTTTGAGTGTGAAAACTAAGTATAGAACGGCCCAAAAAGATATAGTGCGACAACTTCCACGGAACAAAAGTAGTGTATTTTATGAGATATAAAATCTAAATACATAAATAAAAATACCCTTTTTCATAAATATATGTACCTGTCGACAAACGCGTCGTCCGAGAGCATGGACGCAATCAGGTGCTGCGTCTGAGTCGACACGAGCCCAAAGCTCGACATTTTCCTCGCGCAGTTGACAACAGCGTCGTTGTACGAGTACACGATGCCGACGCGAAATCCCGGGAAGCCGAGGTCCTTGGACAAGCTGTAGACGATGTGGATCAAATCAAGGTTGCACCTCGGGTTCTCCTGCACGATTTCGGCTACGCTGACGAAGCCGGGCTCACCGAAAACGGTGGCCGAGTAAATCTCATCGCAGATTAAGTGGATGTTTTTCGCGTTGACGAAATCCATCGACTCCTGCAGGGTCTCTCTGTCGAGGACCGTGCCCAGTGGATTCGATGGGTTGTTAAGCATAAGTCCTTTCACTTTGATGTTCAATTCTCGGGCTTTGGTGTAAGCGGATTCAAGAGCCTCCCGGGTGAGCTTGAAGTCGTTGCAGCTTTCGCAGACAACGGGCAAGAGCTGGACGCCGGTTCTCCATTGCAGGTCTCTGTCGTTTCTGTTAGAACAATAATAGTGGTACAGATATTAATGGTATTATTTTTGGTAAGAACATAGTGGTAGTTAGAATGACCCTACCATTTATTAATGTAGACATTCAATTTAATAAGAAGATATGCTAACAACTTATTTGTTGTTGGATAAATTAAAATAGAAATCCCAACTCATTATACATATATTACATACCCTGGATAATATGGTGTTGGCACCAAGAATGCGTCGCCGGGGTTGGCCAAGCAGAAGGCCAAGGTTTCTTGAGCTCCGGTTGCACCGCCGCTCATTACGACGCGGTCCGGGTCGAACCGGACGCGGTTTCCTCTGACTTTCTCCATGAATCTTGCAACAGCCTGAGGATTATCAGTTATTTTATGAATTAATTAAATTAAGGCAAGCTAATTAAGGGTCGATAATCATCGTTTTATTTATTTATTTACATTTCTGAAGTGCCGCAAGCCATGATAATCTTGAAATATAGCTATGTCCCTGAAGGAATTCACTCCCTCTGCAGTGCAAATTGAGGCATTTGGATTGCTTTGGATCCATTCTTCGACTAAGTCGAAGGAGAGCTGCCAAACGAAAAATGAAAAAATAAATTCATAATATTACTATATATTTTACGCTTATAATTATATCGTTTGTAACTAATACTAGTAATTAGTTACCTGGTTTTCTGCCAACCCCATTTGAATAACCCCATTGGGGTTCTGCGTGGGATGGTAAGGATCAGTGTCGTAAGCTTTCCAACCGTCGAAGTAAGCCGAGTTTTCTCCATGCCCATTGTTGTTTGCAATATTGGACAGGAGTTGTTCCTGGTTTGCTAGCATGTTGGCCATTATATTGGAGCAATACGATGAGGAATTTGCAAGCACAAACAATGAAAAGAATCTCAAAACAACAACAAAAAAAAAAGTAAAAATAATGAAATTAAGAATATATATTATTACTAGATAATTAATTAAGGTGTGTTGAGTGATACTAAGTTGTTGGAAGTGAAGGGATATATATATATATATAGGTAGTTGATGTGCACGCTTACAGCATCAGCATCAGAAGAGGAAGACAGCTTTGCATGTCATGAAACTTCCCATGAAGCTAAGTGTAACACCTCCTCTCAATTCTTGGGCGCCCATTAAAAAATACTCCTATTCAATACTTGAAATTTAAATGTGTTTTTATTTTTTATTCATAATAGTAATGAAATATTCTTTTTTTTATTTATCTACTGAAAATTTCGATATTTGAAAAATTAATACCAAAATTTAGGTAAATTGATTTCCGTATCCAAAAATAGTATATCGATATCGTATCTAACTTTCAATATACAAAACTATAAGAAAATTACTATTAAATTATACCAATAATGATAGAGAGAAGATTATTTGGAAATGAGGACTATAAAATATTATATTACTAAAAATAAGAATATAAACACCTCAAAAAGAAAAGGTTCACAGAGAATTCTCTCTGCTGTCACAGCGTGAACTGCAAACCCTAGCTAATAAATATCTTGATGCCCTAACCCTACTGAAAGTCTACCTTTATATAATATTAACTAAAGCCCAAGAACAAAGCCAATTACTTAATTAAAATAACTTAAACCCTAATAAACTAAATTAGATAATCAACTATCATCCAATTCCAGCAGGCCCGACGCTATCAATTGCTCCTCTCGGTGAAACAACCTTGTCCTCAAGGCTGAATTCAGGAAGTTGTCCTCGTAACGTACGGGCATCGATCCAAGAACTTTCATTGTCACCCAACTCACGCCTTTTGATCAACACTTGCTTTATTGATCCTCCATTCTTGATAAAGTGTCGGTGCTTGTACTCTTTCTCTGAAAGAAAGGGAGGATCGACTACTAACAACTTCTTGGGCAACTCCGGTGACCCCATTGACCCACCAATCCTCGGCTTTGAAAGTGATACGCGAGGGATTGGATGTACTTGAGACGCAGCCGGTAACTTCAAATGGTAGGCTACCGCTCGAACCCAAGCAACCACTTTGAAGTTATCACCCACAGATAAGAGGTAGGCTGCGGTTTTAAACACATCCCACCAGAATGAACTCGAAGAGAGGAGTTCTCAACCAGAATCTATTGAAGATGGCATTCAGCGTAATCGCACAATTTCCCGCGACAGGCTATACTGCTTCGGACCAGGCCTGCCTTCCTCGGGATCTCCAATAATTTTAGAGAGCCCTGAATTCATTCGAACCTCCATATGCAGCTGACTCCAATCCATCCACCGAGGTATTGATATGGCCGTCAACTCAAATTCATCATCTTGTCGTGAAAGTGCAATATCCAATTCCTCATCCTGTCGTGAAAGTGCAGCATCCGCCCTCTGTTCTGCTGGAGTGGTAAAGTTTCCTGTGAATTGCGGGTTATTTTCAGTGATGGTAGGGTTTTCGCTTGTGGATGTTAATGGTTAGGTAGAGGTTATCATTGCTAATTTTTCCATAATGGCTCTGAACATTGCCTTGTGTTCCACCATCGTCTTCTGAATATCTCCAACAGATTTCTGGAGCCCAGAAAATTTCTCTGCAAATTCCACTTGCATGCTCATAACCATCTTCTCTATCGCATCGATTCGTTCATGGTGATAGAATGGATCAATCCTTCATGAGAGATAGGGTTGTTCGCATGGTGAATCACTGGTTAGAAACTTCGAGTTTCACTTATGATTCTCCGCGTCTTGATTTACAAAAATCGAATGGATCAAGTAATTGGGAATCAATTATAAAATATTTTGGTGTAGTAAACGTCCACACTAACGTGGCTTGCTATACTGAATGAGATTTTGGAATAATTGATGTAGACAATTATAGGCAATTGTGAAGGATTGTGAGTTGTCGTAAACGTCCACACTAACGTGGCTTGCGGTGACGTAGCGATTCCAAGCGATTCACCTTAGTATTGAGTAATGGTTTACACTTAGGTACGCTTTATAGTATTCTTCCCAACGAAATAACGCTATAATGATGTACGATCAAAGCAAATCTAATTGCTAAATCATTTGCATATGTAAACGTCCACACTAACGTGGCTTGCCTTATCTGATGGGATTTTAGATGTGATTAGTAATTTAATGATATTATATCAGACATTAAATTTATTGTTTGTTTATATGTGCTTATAGGTTTAGAGAATAGCTATGAATCCATTTTTTGTGATACTCAAGGAAAATAAACTCACTGGCCCCAATTACATTTATTGGAGGAGAAATCTGGACATTGTCCTGACTTCTGAGGAGTACAAATTTGTGCTTCATAAAGAGTGCCATGCTGACCTCACGGATACCTCAATTGATGAGGAAAAAGAAGCATTTAGGAAGTGGACAAAGGCTGATGAAATGGCTAGGTGTATTTTGGCTTCAATGTCAAATGTACTCCAAACCCAACATGAGTCGATGGACACTGCCTATGAGATGTTGCTTAACCTCAAGGAAATGTTTGGGCATCAAGATCGTGCGGCTAGGCAAGAGGCTGTGAGAGTCCTCATGTCAACTACTCAGTCTGAAGGAACGCCCGTTGGGGAGCACGTTCTTAAAATGATGGGTTTGTTGAATGAATTGGAGATCCTAGGAGCTCAGATAAATGGGGACAGAGGTAAACCGCCCCGATTTTCCATCTTAGGCGGCTAGGCGGGTCCAGGCGGATTTAGGCGGCCTAGGCGGGGATTAATCGGGTCTAGGCGGCCTACGCGAGGATTAATCGGGCCTAGGCGGTTTTGAATAAAAAAAAATTAAAAAAATGTTATTTTTCGTCTCGTTGCGAATTTAATATTTTTATTGGCTACAAAAGTTTAAAAAATAATATTTTCATGTGTTACAGAGCTTAAAAAATAATATTTGATATGATTTGTGAAATATGATTGAAAATTTGTGTAATATTTTAACTTTATTGAATATATAAACAAAGTATGATATAACTAATTATTATAATTAAAGTGAAAAAATGTTATTTTTTCAAAAAATATATTTATAAATTATTTTTGAAATATAATATTAATTAATTAAATATAAAAATGTAAAACGATTAATCCCCGCCTAGTCTCCGATTAATCTCTCTAGGCTCTAGGCCCCTAGTCACCGCCCGCCTACCGCCTAGCGCCTTTTAGAACCTTGGATGGGGAGACGCAAGTCGACATCATTCTGCAGTCTCTGGCCCCTAGTTTTGAGCAGTTCCGTATGAGCTATAATATGAGTAAGAAATCTTATTCTCTAGCGGAACTCCAGACTAAACTAAGGTCGGCGGAGGGGATCTACAAGAAGGGCAAGTCTCAAACTCTTGTAACTACCAAGTCCAGAGGCTTGAAGGCTAATGGAGGTAGGGGCAAGAAGAATAAGCAAGTCTGGAAACCCAGTGGTGCCAAAAAGCTTGGACCACGAGTAGGGACCAACAAGCCCAAGGGCAAGTGCTACCGATGCAAGAAGTCTGGACACTGGAAGTCTGATTGTCCTCTCAAAGGTACGAATTCTTCTTTAGTCATTAAAACATAGTCAACGGTATTATCTACCAGAAATCTGGTGTGTAGATATGGAACCAATAACGGTATGTGCATTTTAATGCAGGGGTTCCAGAAAACCCGACGACTTAGAGAAGAAGAGTTCGAGTCTACATGGGCAAAGCTGTAGAGGAGGCAGCTGTTGCAGTGGAAGACATTTTATCTTCTTTTAGTAGTTATAGGATTTCATTTCAGAGTTATTGCTTTATGTACCCCTTTATTTTAGAAATAACTTTTGTTCTGGTTTTCTATTATTAATGAATGGATATTTATTTCTTTTAATCATTTGATGGTTATTGAGAAGAAATGATGGTATTATCTATTCTGGTATATTAGTTAGCAATATATGAATGATAAATCCTAAGTCTGCCACGATGCAACAAACCGTAGTATATAACTTGTTTTACCTATTAGAAGTATTTCTTATTGAATCATTAATATACTTGTGGATTCTTATGCTAAGTAGTATTTATTCAAATAAAATTCCAAGGTCGAAAATTGATTTGATCAATTAAATTGAAGGAGTGGACCTTCCGGCCTAAGAATTGAGTTTGGAAGGAAATACAATCTAAGCAAACCTTTCTGGAGAAAGGATATAGAATCCGGACAAGTATTAGAAATGATTAAACACTGATGTATGCAGACCTATGTCTACTCAGACAAGGAAACTACGAGTATTTCAATTGATGAATACTCAATGTATGGATTAGAATACTTGATGCGTCACAAAAGAAAGTGTATTGACAAGTCAATGGGCACAAGGTATTGTGGAGAACCTCAAAGTATATCCATTAGAAAGCCTGCGATTTCATCGCGGAGGCTAGTACCTGTCTGGTAAGATCAAGGCATACTGATCATCAATTGGGATTCAATCCCAAATGATTACACCATACATTCTTGTGTAGAAATGGTGTATCGGAAATAAGAAATGGAACTCTAAAGGAATAGTTATTCGGAACTACCTGTGCTCTATGGATTTCTGGAAGACAACAACGCATTCCTATGCGGTTGTAGAATTTCCTAGAAGAACTAAAACTGTGTGTTCAATAGTACTATGAACCAGAATGACGTTATAAGTTCTAAACGCCCGGTTCTTAGAGGATTACTATTAGATGAAACACAAAGTCCAAAATGACGTAATACTTTAGACTGAGAGAAAAGGATAAAGACTGGGAACCAGCCAAAACGAGTAGCAGTACACCATTAACTGCACCTACTGTTATTACTGTTTATACACCGGAACGCCGTTGTAGTGGGATGTTGTGGACAACCGGAGATATTCATAAAACTAGGAGAATTTCAAACTCCGGACCTAGTAGACATGAAATCGATCCCTAGATCTACATAGAGGTGGTACTGGATCTAAATATGTCTTCTTGGAAAGCAATAAGGATTATTGCTAAGAAGCGAGATAATTTAGAGTACAAGCTTAATTATTCCATTTATGGATTGTTACAAAGCTATGAATCGTGGAACTTGCGAATTGATGAGGTAATCCATTTAATGGATTCATCAAAAGGCAAAGACGAATCAAGGTGTATTGGAAACATAATGGAAATAAGGTGGTGTTTCTCGGAGATTTTATGAAGATAACATTTTATCATTGGTAACAATGTAAAAATATTGTCAAACATAAAATGATGGTTGTCTAGATAAATCGAGATGTAAGATAGAGAAGAAGTTGGAACATGTTCTTAAGATCTAGGATCTCAAGAGAAGAACATTGTACTTCTCCTAGATATCTTATATGATTATGGTTCGTTTTAACATGCATAAATTCGATAAAGGTGTGTCACCTTTCAGACAGGAATGTATCTATCTAAGGGTATGTGTTTTGAAACACATAAAGGAGATAGAAGCAGTGAAAGCAGTTTCCTACACTTTAGGTGAGGAAAGCTAAATAAATGCAATGTTGAAAAACGAGAACATGATATCGACTATGCGGTTAGAATAGTGGGAGGATATCAAGGTAATCCTGAAAAGGAATATTCGAATGCTGTAAAGTACTTTAGAAGTACTGGATTACGAAGCAAAAACTAATTTTTCCTTGGATTACATTTTCTCAGATCTCTAATCAAATCGGGACCAGTGTAAGTCGATATCAGGCTATGTGTTCACTTTTATAATGAAGTGGAGCTTTAACATGGAAAAGTGATAAGCATGATGCTTTTCAGACTCAACCATGGGTAACCAAACGGCAGCCTCTGGACTTAAAATATGATTCTTAGTTTACCAATAGCTATGATAGCGGTGCAGTGGTAAAAATGAAGAAGTCATAAGTCCGTAGTGATGATAACACATAGAGCAAGTACCACCTGATACGAGTCATCGTCGAGTGAGACGACGCTGTAGTCACCAATACTTCACGAACGACAACCTAGAATGCTCTTTCACATGGCACTTCTTTAGAAGTGCAGATCAATCACGTGATGAGTATGGGAGTCGGGAGTTTGGAGGAAATGACTAGACCTTAGTATAAGTGGGAGATTGATGGAGTTGTATACTTAATGTCTAGATTTAAGTAACGTAAACTCCCGGTCATAGTATTTA
>JACOMQ010015767.1:0-11231 GCA_014843705.1 Euphrasia arctica | reverse complement strand
TAAAGCTGTTAGCAAAATCTTATGTGCCGATGAACAGTAGAAACTTGATCAGGTAGACAAGGTGACGACTGTGCCCAGATGCTCTGTTTTACAGTTTGGTCGAGTTCAGTAGTTGAGTAGTTTATTTCCGTTATTGGTCAAGTTCAGTACCTGAGTATTTTATTTTTTGTTATTTATTTTTAGTTTATTTATTATTTGTTTTTAGTTATTTTAGTAGGTCGGTAGTTCACTCAAAACACTTTCCAAAATCGTGACAACCCACATTGGGCAAAGCCGTGAGAAAATAACAATAAACTCCTCGTGGGATCGACACCTAATACTTACAACTAATACTTGTTGTTAGTGTGAAAGCTTTAGGTTCTTATAAATTTATTTTGCGCTACTCAAACGACGGTAGCGTCACCCTACATTCCATGTCAGCAATATGAGTAGCACTTGGCTTGGGAAAAGGCATTTGGCTCAGTTTCAGTTTGATCCTAAGAGAGATGTGAGTGGTTGGAGAAAGGAGGTAATACAGGAGCTCAGAGTTGATGTCTCAAAGCACCATACATACAGAGCTAGGGCTACTGCACTCAACATTATTCAAGGTGAACCTGATATTCAATACACCAAGCTGTGGGATTACTGTGAGGAACTGAAGAAATCAAATTAACCCTGGTACTACAACTGTTTTGGACATTGATGAGTTTGGAAAGTTTTCAAAGCTATATGTCTGTTTTTCTACATGCAATGAAGGTTTCAAGAGTTGTAGGCCTTTTATTGGTGTTGATGGTTGTTGGCTGAAGGGAGCAAGGGGTGGCATCCTGCTTTCTGTTGTTGGTGTGGATCCTGGGAATGCTGTATTCCATATTGCAGTTGTTGTGGTACCAGTTGAGAGCAGGGAGACTTGGCAGTGGTTTTTTATCAACCTCAAACATGACCTAAATATGCTAAGGATTGAAGATTACACCTACATGTCAGATAAGCAGAAGGGGATAAAATTGCTGCTATGAGTGAGGTTTTTCCTGAAGCAGAACATAGGTTCTATGTTAGGCATATGCATTCCAATATGGTGTCTGCTGGTTTCAGGGGTGAGGGATTTAGAAAGGCCTTGTTCAGGGTGGCATATGCAACAACTGTTGGGACTTTCACTGATGCAATGAGAAGATTAAGGAAACTTAATGAGGCTGCTGCAGACTGGGTTAGTGATAAAGATCCCAGGCAATGGTCATTGTCACATTTTAGGGTGAACTCTAAGGTTGCTCTACTGCTTAACAATGGGTGTGAGAGTTTCAATGCCGCAATCCTAGATGCCAGAGACCAACCTATTCTGACTATGATGGAGTGGCTGAGGCAGTACCTAATGGAAAGATTCCAAAAAAACAGAGACCAGGCAGAGAAGTGGAAAGGCATTCTAACTCCAGCTTCTGAGAAGCTGCTCAAAGATACACAAGATACAATTAACATTTGTATTCCAATCAAAGCTAATGCTATGAGTTACCAAGTACAGTGCCCTGGTGGAGAACAATTTGCTGTGAACTTACAGGAGTGGACTTGCTCTTGTAGGGTGTGAGATTTAACTGGTTTGCCATGCAATCATGCAATAGCTGCAATATTGTGCATGATTGTTACAAGGTGGCTACCTACAAGAAAGTGTATGCTGAATCAGTATTACCTATCAAAGGACAAGTGGAGTGGTCTGAAACATTGTACATACCTCCTATGCCACCAAACTTTGGGAAAAGTAGGAGAGGAAGACAACAGAGGCTGAGAAGAGGGACATTACTGAGGAGAAGACAACTGGAAAGAAAAGTTCAAAGAGAAGCATGCCTGTTGTCAGTATGAAAAGGCAAAAGCTTATACTAAATTGCTCAAGGTGTGGTATAGAAGGACACACAAAAAACAGATGCAAAACCAATTTGGAAGTTGAGGTGGACCATGGAGTACCTGATGAAGTGGCAGATGAGTTGTTTGAAGAAGTGTTGAGACACGAAGAAGCACAGGAAAGTGTGATTTTGCCTTTCCCTGATGTGGCATATGCAACAGATGATACCCAGGGAGTTCCATCACAAGAACATGTGATTTCACCTTTACCTAATGTGGCTGATTTAGAAGTTGGGATACAGGAAGTTCCAACACAAGAAAGTGTGATCAGAAATCCACAAACATCCCTTGAGGTTTTGATCTATTTTAGGGTTTAATCATATTACTGGTTTGTGTAATTTTTTTTATCTGACTTGTTTTACTTTTGCACATAGGTAAGGAGAACTAAATCTTCTATCAGGGCAGCACTGAGGAGGGAGAGAGGAAGAGGTAGGGCTACTTCTGGAAGTAACAGAGTACATACTGAGATTGATGAAGTTCCAACACAAGAAAGCGTTGTTGAAGTGCCTCCACATGTATATTTATGGTATATTTATATTCCTTGACTCATGAATATTCTGACTTGTTTTGGTTTAACATATAGGTCAGGAGAACAAAATCTTCTATTAAGTCAGCATTGAGGGTGAGAGGAAGAGGTAGGGCTACTACTGGCAGCACTAGAAGATTGTTGGATGAAGATGATACCCAATTTGAAGCTCTACTAGATCAGGTCAACAGTGGCATTGAGATTGTTCCATCTCTTCAAGGGCCTACATGCTGGGACCAGCTCAAAGGATCAACCTCTACTCAATCTAATGTTCTTAAATACCTAACAATGCCACTGACAAGGTACAAGCCTATGTTCACCTCACAAACAAGAGAAGAAGCCTCCAAAAAGCAAATATTCATGACTGGAAATGATAAGACCAAGTAGGGCAGTTTATGATATGGTATTTTGGAATATTTGTGATTACCAAACTGATTATGTGATGTATTTTGTGGGCATCAGAATGTAGTTGCCGTTCTTTTGGAAATATTATGTTTAGTGGGCATTAGTTATTTAGTTGCCATTCTCTTGGAATATTTGTGATCACCAAATTGATTATGACATGTATTTTGTGGGCATTAAAATTTAGTTGCCCTTCTTTTGGATTAATTTATGCAATTGAGGCTTTGGATCTGTCTGCACTTCTCTTGGTTCAATTGATGATGTGGGCATTGTTGGAAATCGATATCCCAGGCTATCAAACATTGCGGAACCGATAACTCGACCTAAATCTCGTCGCCGGAGAACCAACCGCGAACCGCCGCGTGAGTCGGGGCCCGAACGAACACCCAGCGAGGCCCGAGGGCCGCGTGCGTCCAGTCGAGCCCCCATGAGGGGACTCGCGATCGCTCTCGTAGCGATCGCTGGGGATGCGCGAGGCATCCCCGGGGCTGCTTATAGCAGCTCCGCAGCGGGTCGCGTGACCCGCTTCTCGCGAGGGCTTAGCCCCTCGCATCACCGCTGCGGGGAACCCCGCAGCTTATACGAGGACGCTGCGGGTGAACACGCAGCTTGCCCACGATCGAGCTCACGGGCTCGATCGCCCCTCGGCTCCAGCCGAGGGTTTCACGCGTCTCCGAGATCGAACCCTAGGTTCGATCGCCCCTTTGGCTCCCAGCCGAGGGTCGATCCCGGCGGGGATCTCTAGACCGCCGGCGGTCCGGTGGTCTTTGACCACCACCGCCCGGTCTATCCCCATCCCTGGTCTCGTTCGTTTCCCGGATCTTTGTTCATGTATGTTCTACGATAATTAATCGATTAAAATCATAAGGGGTTTATGATTTTATTACCTTCGATTCGTTGTTCGGAGACGAGATCTAGATTCGATGACCCTTGAATCTTCCTGCGTATTCCTCGCACTTCGTTCGAACGTCGTGTGGGCGACGATCCTCCGAACTCCTATGGATCTCATTCAACTCTCTAGAACTATCAAGTATGATATTCTTGACTTAATAATTATGAAGGTCATGTAGTGCTTTTATAGGCTACGTAGAGGATCTAAAGGAGGTGGAATATTGAGCTTCTAATAATAGTGATTAAATTGAGCCCAAGCCCAAATCTATTAATCCTTGCTATTATTAATTATATTTATTTTCCACTATATAAATATAATTTCACTCCCAATATTAAACCATATTATATCAAATAATATTATCTTCCGGTAGTATTATTTATTTCGTGTATTTAAGATATAAATATCCATGAATAAAATTAATTTATTGCTAATTAATTTATTCATCTCTTATATCCGAGAATAGTATCATTCAACTTTAATTATTATGCGGAACAAATCCACTCACGAGGTTTACATAATAATTCCTTATGAACTCATCTCAGGGATATTATCAACCCTTATCGGGATACACTTTCCCGTCAAGAATTCACGGCGTGTCATATATAAAATACCGTGACTCAACTTTACCAGTAACTGACTGGTTATACTAATCAATCAATTCCTTTGGAAAATCAAAGTCACTAATATTAAATATACACACCCGCAATAATATCGGGGATTAAGAATAAAATACAATGAGATTTAAATCGATTATCTAAGGCAATCCTAATCGATAAATCTTAAGCGATCCGCCCAATACACCAAGTGTACAAGTATGATAAAATAATTAAGACAAATTATTTTCTCTTTCATACAACGACTGTACCGATGGATTGGTCCCTGTCCATCTAGGTCGTGAGCTACTGTTTGATTAATATACGAGTAACCGATAGTATGATCTTCCGTATGGCGTCGCACACCATACTAACTACAACGTATATAATCTAGGACTATATTTGCATATTTTTAATTATCAATAATTAAAGGCAAACAATTGTTTATTTAATTAAATAGATTAAATGATATGATCGGGAGATTACGTTACTTAAATCTAGACATTAAGTATACAACTCCAACAGGCATTACAATGTAGTTGTTGAAATTACATGTCAAATGATTCATGTCAAAATAAAACAACTTTAATACATAAAACATCAATGGCTATGAATCCATATTCAATACATAAAACATAACAACTACATACCAGGTTTTGCTAGGAATACAATCATTCAAATTACATCCTAAACAACACTGCAATCCCAACAATCAATAAACACAGAAAAATTTTAATCCACTGTGACATTGTTTCCATTGTGGCTTTCACATCCTTTAGTTGCTGCACAGATTCTTCACCTTTCTTCATATAATCATCAAATGTTTCCACTATGACTTTCATATCCTTTAGCATCTGCAGAGATTCTTCAGCTTTCACATCATCAACATCATATCTCTCACAACTTTGATTATCCAACTTTCTCTTCCACAAAAGCCCCTCCGTTATCCTCATAAATCGGTCTCTAGTACTATTCATCGTCGAGGATTGGTTTCTGAGAGAGGCCAGCTTTTGCTCTAGAGTCCTCTGCTTGTCTCTAAGCTCCACAATTTCCGCCTTGAGACGAGCGTGTTTGTTTTCCATGGCCTCGACCTCTTTCTCCATGCATGACGTTCTTTGACGACGACCGTCAGAGTAGGGGTGCTTTGTGGCGTTGGAAATCTGATTCCTTCGCTTGATGTTTACGAGCAAATGCCTCTCGCCCTTTCGGAAGTATTCGTTGCTGTACTCCCAATGCTCCGAGCTGATCTTTCTGAAACCCTAATTAAATAGTAGTTTTTAAGAAAAAAAAAAAGAAACATGTAATTAATTATTGAGAGAGAATGGTTAATTTCATAATTTGATTTCTACAATTGTTTAATATGTTCTACAGGAACTAAAAAAAATAGCATGCATGAAATACATTAATTGAAAATGAAAATCAAATTAAAAACATAATCATAAGAAATACTAACATTTTTAAGAAACAAAAAAAATATAAATGTAACTTTAAGAGAAAAAATATGATTAATTTTATTTGATTTCTGCAAGAATTAATAAAATTAACATGCATGAAAATACATTTTAAAATGGAAATCAAATTAAAAAAAAAAACATAAAATAAGTACAAATATTAATGTGTACTACTTACATATGAATTGAGTTGGGCAACAAAGCTCTGAAAGTTGTTGTGTCTGAAATACAAGGGAAGAACGGTGTCGGCAAGGGCACGAGGGTTCTTCACCACGAAGCTGGTCCCACTTTCTGTAAGGTTTTTATACATTTGTACTCCGTGTCAATTGAAGCATCGTCTCACTAATTCGCTCTCGGGTGTAGTCGAGATAACTTGAATCCGTAGACTCCTTTGAGCACTTTCCCCCAAGACCGCACCCGAGCACCAAGCACGGGCGATGAAGACCCTCACGATGATAGAGATCATCTTTCCAGAGCATGGAGCCGAAGCTTCTCACCATGCCTTCGACAATCGACATGACATCCGTACACTGACACCACAGTCGACCTGACTGACCCTGCAGGGAAGTGTGCAAAGCTGGTTAAAGAGTGATGGCCGAGGACATCCCTACCCAACCACTCCTGCAGAGATTGGTGAAACACGCACACAACACTTGGCCTTTAAATAGAGTATTTGAAGACCATTTTACTTAGAGCTGCTATCACCGTTGTAAGATTGAGAAAGAAATAAAGTGAGGAGCTTTATTTTCTCTCTTTCACATTTGATTTACAATGATAGAACTTAGTTAGAGTGAGCAGCTCGCTGCTTTGTTCTTTCCCCTAGTTTGCAAGGTTAGGATTTAGTTTGAGTGGGGAGCTCGCTACTTTATCCTTTCACCTAGTTTGGTTTAGTCCACATTGGATAAATCACGATAGTCCATTTGTACATGTGAGTTGAGCTTAATAAAAATTGTGACCAAGTGGTCATTCCCAGGCTGTTGAGAAAACAGTCTGTAAGGTTTTTATACATTTGTACTCCGTGTCAATTGAAGTATCGTCTCACCCTTCGCTCTCGGTGTAGTCGAGATAACTTGAATCCGTAGGCTCCTTGGAGCACTTTCACCCAGGATCGCACCCGAGCACCAAACACGAGCGACGAAGACCCTCACATGAGTGACGAGCACCGAGCACGAAGCGATGAGAGTTAGGGGCGGGCCCGAGCACCGAGCACCAAAGACCGTCGCGTGAGTGACGCGAGACGCGGAGAGAAATAAATATGTACAAATATGTGTGTACTTACAATCAAACAATAAATTGTGAATAATAACTTTAAAATTGAAGTTATTAAAAATATAATTAGTTATGTGATAATCACGTTAAGATTTTGTGTCATAATATATTAATATTAATATATTCAAATAAATAGTAATTTTTTAAAAGTTAAAACCAACTCAAATAATAAATAAATCGTGAAGTAATTATTTATTTGAGTAATATAATCACCTTTAAATTTTAATTTATTAAAATGAACTGCTCCAAATTAAAGGGGCAGTGTAAAAACGCACTGCAACTCCCCGGGTCCCATTTTTTGTGATGTTGCCTCTCTCGGTTGATTATAATGTTATTGCATTAAACTTGTTCATTTTCATTAATTGATCAGTGTAAATAAAAAAACGTATTTAAGACATTGAAAGTTCATATTATGTGAATTGAAGTAAAAAAAAATGTAATATTTTACATCATAACTTAGTGCAAATTCGTTACACAATATTATTAATCAATATTGACCGTCATCAATTTTTGATTTGTTCTCACCAGTCGGGCTCTTACGTTTAAACTTAAATTTTCCGTCGACGGAGATCAATGGAGAGGGAGCTGATGAAGCAAAGGATGACAACCTATGCACAGAACAGAATGCTTCACACACGGCTTTACAGTAAATTTTGGTTCTTTTACTCACACAATGTTTCAAACAATCTTCCAAACATATTTGATCTAGGGCTTGTGCCGAGACAAGCCACATCAAAAAAATGAAGATGGAGACAACTTCCATCCTTAGTTTATTCATTTTGATAATTGTGTGTTTTCAATTGTAGTTTGTGCTCTAAGTTATTATATAGCAGTTGAAAAGACCTGATAGAGAAATTTAAATTGAAATTACTAGTAAAAGCGTAATTTTTTATGAAATTTTTATAATATTACAAAAAATATAGATTTTTTCTTTTTAAAAATACTTTATTGTAATTTTTAAAGCAGATTACTCCCACTTAAATTACGCCCAAGAATGTTGGATTTTTAAGTTATTACTTTTAATTTTTTATTTTATATTTTTCGTTCTCGATAAATTGGGAAAATATTAACGAAAAGAAACGAAACGGAGAAAAATGAATTTGGTATGGGGGTGTTTAAATGAACACTATAGACGTGATTTATTCTCGCCACTTTAGAAGTCCACGTCATTTCACTAACGGGCCCACCGCTTGCTGAGCCGCTCACAACTAAACTTTCGAGTCCAGCCCACATATCATGAACTGATTCACCAAGCTTAAAATAATTAATTTAAATAAAATATAAATTAATATAGTACTCAAATCTCTCATTCACAAGTCATATAACATACTACTAATTTCTAGTAAATCAATTTTTGGGGCCTAATTCATTGCAGCTTTCTCCAAGAGACCCTTGAAATACTCCGCCCAATCTGATGACGGCTCTAATCCGAACATCATCTCCTCCACCGATATCAAGGCCTCCGTCATCTGAGCACCGTTCATCCCCACCCCTTCGTCTCCATCGTTCTCCACCTTACTAAAACATTCAGACATATTATCATACCCACCAAACGCATGATCATGGTCCAAGCACATAATCGTATCAACCGGCTTATCCTCGTCAGCGTCCAATTTTCTCTTCCCCAAAAGCCCCTCCGTGATCCTCATAAATCGGTCTCTAGTACTATTCATCGTCGATGCTTGGTTTCTGAGAGAGGCCAGCTTTTGCTCTAGAGTCCTCTGCTTGTCTCTAAGCTCCACAATTTCCGCCTTGAGACGAGCGTGCTCGTTTGCCATGGCCTCGACCTCTTTCTCCATGCATGACGATCTTTGACGACGACCGTCATAGTAGGGGTGCTTTGCGGCGTTGGAAATCTGATTCCTTCGCTTGATGTTTACGAGCAAATGCCTCTCGCCCTTTCGGAAGTATTCGTTGCTGTACTCCCAATGCTCCCAACTGATCTTTCTGAAACCCTAATTACATAGTAGTTTTTAAGAAGGGGAAAAAAAAAGAAACATGTAATTAATTATTGAGAGAGAATGGTTAATTTTATAATTTGATTTCTACAATTGTTTAATATATTCTACAAGAACTAAAAAAAATTAGCATGCATGAAATACATTTGAAAATGAAAAACAAATTAAAAACAAAATCATAATTAAATACTAACATTTTTAAGAAACAAAAAAATATAAATGTAATATTGAGAGAAAACATATGATTAATTTTATTTGATTTTTTCTGCAAGAATTAATAAAATTAACATGCATGAATATACATTTGAAAATGGAAATCAAATTAAAAAAAAAAAACATAAAATAAGTACAAATATTAATGTGTACTACTTACATATGAATTGAGTTGGGCAACAAAGCTCTGAAAGTTGTTGTGTCTGAAATACAAGGGAAGAACGGTGTCGGCAAAGGCGTGAGGGTTCTTCACCACGAAGCTGGTCCCACTTTCTCTCCACGATATCACGGACTCCGTCTCCTTATTACTCAGCATGTCGTGTATTTTCAGCAAAAAAGGCGGTATTGACGTGTAAGCCGCACCGCCACCGATGCTACCTCCTCGGCTGGCCTCGACGAGATCGAACGAGGATTCACACTTTCCATTCGTTTTCGAGTCCATGTTTAATTTGTTTGGTGTGTGTGTGTTTGTGTTTGAATAGGTAATTTTTATATTTTGTGTTTGTCAGTTTGTGTTAATTTGTTTTTGAAAGGTGAAGATGTTTAATTTGTTTGGAAGTAACAAACCTGCAGAAATGATGGGTTGATGCCTAAGAATATATTCTTTGATCGAGTACACAAAAGCGTACTTGTAATATTCCCTTTCTCTAATTCTTTCACATACAACCATCATTTCCTGATTATTTTTTCGTACAAAATCCGGTTTTCGCTGCTACATCAATTGCAAAAATAAATAAATTGTTGGACATATTTTAAAACTAATAATTGCAATAATAATAATAATTTAAAAAAGGGTCATGTGATATGCTATAAACGAGCCACTCGACTCACGTGCGTTAGCTGCTTGAATTAAGTTTCGAGCTTAATTAGATAAGATCAATGTTCTACTCGGCTTGTGTGTTCTCTACATGCGTAGAAATGTGTGTTGAAATTCCTTTGTAATTTATAAAACTTGACTCCTTGGTTATTTCAATTTGATCTTAGGTTATACGATTTAAGTTTTGTGTTTCTGTATATAAGAAACATATATGTACTACAGTACTTAATTATCAAATCAATAAGAAGTATACACAGTTTTTTGGGTTTTTTTTTTTTTTTTTCATTCGTACCTTCCCGTCGTTTGTTCATAATTTCTACACTGTCGCAGCTAAGTTAAACTCTACAATTAACAATTCGTTTGATTTTTGTTTTGAGATTGCGACAAATTAATGTAACAAAATATAAATACACAAGAAAACAAACTGTGATAATATATAGAGATATTGAGATTGTGAATTGAAATAGTAATATTAAGTATTGAAGAAGTCAACAACAATGATAGTGGAATGTGTGTGTATTGTTTTCCATTCTTTTGGAAGTCACATCACTTTCATCCAAAAACATTGTGCACCAAACCACGTTTCCACACATGCCCCTTTCACCAAATTCCACTACAATTAAATTAAGGTGTTTTTAGAAATAGGAAAAAGTTAATTTATGAATTTATAACTTACAACACATTAAATACACTTCACAAGTTAATCTTTTCATTTTTTTAATTAATTAGAGTAGTATTTTATTTATAATTATAAAAAAAGTATATTATGAAATTATTAATTAATGTATTAAGAATAATTTATATTAAAAATATTAAATGATATTTAATTGTTCTTTTTAAAAAATATATATTTTACTTTAAAACTTGTTGACCGACAAATACGTAAAATAAAAAATGTCTTACTTCTTTTTCTCATAATAGTTGCCACACTCTTAAAAATAATATTAGTGATATTATTTTATTAATATTGTATTGTTTAAAGATATAAAATGTAATGATTATTTTCGTTTTTGAAGTGCGTTAACTAATACGAGACGACTCAAAAAAAGAAGGAAGAAGTATTTTTTTGTTTTTTTAACTAAACGAATAAAAGATAAAAATATATTTCTAATTTAAAAAATAGGTAATATTAGGGTATGGGGCAGATTGGATTTTAATATTATTTCCAACACCCATTGTTTTTCAACCTCATTTGTAGGGGTTATATATTTTTTAATTGTTTGTTTATTAGGGTATTTGTATTTTTT
>JACOMQ010015766.1:0-11231 GCA_014843705.1 Euphrasia arctica | reverse complement strand
GTAGGGGAGGGACTCCAGTTGTCCCCTACGGCGAAAGCCCGTAGGGGACCCTCTACGTTATGCCCCTACGGGAATGCCCGTAGGGGAGGGCTTCCAGGTACTCCCTACGGCGATCCCCGTAGGGGAGACCCCTACGGGCCGCCCTACGAGTCTGCCGTAGGTGCCCCCTACGGGGAAAATGGGATGGGGGAACGAATTCCCCAAGGGCCTCCCCTACGGCATCCCCGTAGGGAGCCCCCCTACGGCGAACAAAAGCCCGTAGGGAAGCTGTTCCCTACGACATCTTTCCCTACGTCTGTTTCCCGTAGGGATCCCCGTAGGAGAATGTGATCCCTACGGCATTCCCTACGGGAATGTCCGTAGGGATCGGCAGTTTTTTTTGTAGTGTTAGCAGTCATTCGTCCAGCTGTATGTATAGCTATGCTTGCACCGCGTCCGTCAAGGTGTTAACTCTGATTCAAGGTCTTCACGGTAAGCCTTGAACTCTCTGATTTGTAGTGCGTTGATACACTCACAATTCTCTCTAATCCACGTTGAACCACGTTGATAGAATAGCTCGTTCCATGCTGACACACTGATGTAACTACATGTTGTTTGTAATGGCCAAGTCTGACTGCTCCATGCTGTTGAACCGTGGTCACGCGTTGAGTCACTTGTTAATTCCACAGTTCAATCAGCTCGTTCTATATAGACCTAGCAGACTTATATGAATTAATGAATGGAAAACATACAAACATGAAACATGAAGTTACTACAAAACAAAGTGTATAGTTCAACGTAGTTCAAGCAAGAACAACGTGGTTCTATGTTGAACTAGGAAGAACTACACACTAACACATTCTTCTTGTAATTAAAAACATTTGTTTTTGAAATACAAAGAAAAAATGTCTAATAGATTAACGGAGTCAAAAGAAAAGTACATTTTTATCGGTATTGCCTTGGCGATGGCTGTGCTATTTACTATATTAGGTGTAGGAATATATATACAAGGAATCCCACGAAAAGTTGCCTCGTTTCCAACTACAGTCCATCTCTCTCGACGACAAGACGACCGCGGCGGTGTGGGGAATATCTTTCTCGATCGACAAATCATTCGGGGATCTCACCGTGTGGGTTCGTTTTATGGCGCGAGACTATAAAGTCATGTCGGTCGGGATTGCCGGAAACGCGACCGTGTCCGTAACCACGCCGCCGCTGGTCGGAGGGCTGCCAGCAGTGCTAGAGCAGGTGATGTTCAGGTGCAACAACTACCACGATTACGTCTTGGAGGCTGCGTGCAAGGACGTGGTGACCGTCGGAGGGGTTATGGAGGGAGGCCCGAGATTGTGTCTTGTGCTTCGTTACGAAATTTTTTCAAATTAATGTATGATCAGATTAGAGGTTTATCCATTTTCTGTATAATAATGTTTAGATTAAATTTAATTAATAATTAGATGAGTTTATTTATTTAAAATTAATTCATTTATGTGATATGATATGGGCCGGGGATATATATGACTATATGAGAATGCAGTTAAAAAAACGAGTCTCTTGCGGATCTCTTGTTATATACTTATTCATTGGAATTATCTAGGTTAATAGATTCTTAATACTATAAATTAATGTACAGTAATGAACTGATTAGGGATAAGTGGATAACTATGATTAAGATTAAGGAGGGTGTATTGATTGAAGAGTATGGCCGACTTTTGTTATTAATTTATACGGAATTTCATAGATTTTAAAAGATTTTGAAATATGCATTTTGATTGATTTACATAAATTTTCAATAACTTTTGGGCATTGCTTATTGATATAACCGTATTAAACACATTTTTCTATAAAAAAATTAATTTAAGTTATTAAAAAAATATTAATATAGTATTATTTATATCTTTATTTATATCATTAAATTTTTAAATATATATATATATAATTATTTTTATCATAAAAAATATTTTTAATTTTTTGAAAATTTTATTGATAGTTGAAACATAGTTTTTATTTAAAATATTAATGTTTTTATTTTTCAAAGTATTTTTTTCTTAAAAATATATATTTTTTATTTTGTCTTTTTTATTTAATTTTATATTATTTTTTTAAGTTTTAATTATTTTTAAAAATAATTTTGTTGATTGAAATAAATTCTATTTTTCTTATTTTGTCTTTTTTATTTAATTTTATATATTTGTTTTAAGTTTTTATTATTTTTTAAAAATAATTTAGTTGATTAAAAAAAATCCGTAGAAATCTCCGCTACGAGAGATTTTGAAGGATTGAATTGATTTGTATTTTTTAAAAAGAATTCTTTAAAATTAATTGATTTTTAAAATCTTTAAAAATCCATAAATTATTGAATACCTATAGATTTTAATTGACAATTTAAAATCCAGGTTGAATACACCATGATTTTAATAGACTTTTTAAAATCTGGATTGAATACCTCCAAACTTTAAAAGTCTTAAAAAATTGAATACCTCCAAACTTTAAAAGTCTTAAAAATCTAACCAAACTTTAAAAGTCTTAAAAATCTAACCAAACTTTAAAAGTCTTAAAAAATTGAATACCTCCAAACTTTAAAAGTCTTCAAAATCTAACGAAATCCCAAACCAATACACTCTTTCTAAAAATAATTTTCATTTAAATACTTAAATAAATGGGCTAAAGAAGAGGGGCTAATGGGTAGTGGGCTGAGTTGAGCCGTGGGCTTGGAGTATATGGGTATTGGGCTGGACGCTATGACGGCTAACAAAAAATATACGGAACGGACCAAAAGTATCCACTGAAAAAAGAAAGTACGTGTATATTAATCAATCCAAACTGGTTTATTTTAAGCGATTAAGGTCTCTTTCTTAATTTATTAATTTATAATAAATATACCGGACACAATTAACTATATAAATGGCCTTCAAATTTCAAACGTAACATACATACATACACACTCGATCGATCTGCAATGAGAACGAGTCGAGATCAAATCAACTCGGTAAGCGACAAGCGTGCGTGGTGTTACGGCGCTATCGCTATCGCCGGTTTGTTGACTTTGATCGTCGTATTAAGCATAGGGATACACGAGGAGTTGAATGAAAAGAAGCCTCGTTTCCAAATAGAGTCCGTCTCCGTCTCCGTCGACAACCGCACGGCCGTGTGGGACATCGGTTTTTCTGTCGACAAGTCGCTCGCGGATCTCAGCGTGTGGGTTCATTACATGGCGCGCGACTACAAAGTCGAGTCGGTCGGGATGGCCGGCAACGCCACCGTGTCGGTTGCCACGTCATCGCCGCCGGGAGCTGAGCTGGCGGTGCTGGAGCAGGTGACGTTCAGGTGCAACAACTACAAGGACGACCTATTGGAGGCCGCGTGCAAGGATGTGATCGTCGTCGGGTTTTCGTCGTCGTCGAACGGAGGGGTTATGCAGGGAGGCCCGAGGTTGTGCCCTACGGTTAATCACGACCCTTATTCAAATTAGTTAATCACTTTGATTTTCCATTTCCGATCATGTTTAATAATTTTCAGTTGTTTATAAAGTAATAAATTAATTTTTTTTTTTTTTTTTTTTTTTTTATGAAAATATGGGATATGGATTTGAGATATGCAAGTTAATATATACCGAGTCTCTTGCCGATTAAAGCTTAGCTAAATTATTCATCGCTATACGTACGGATTACGGAATAAAAGTAGGCAAAATTTTTTATCGGATAAAATAATTGAATGGGAAAACTAAAGTAACGACAACTTTCTGTTAATTTTTATTTTATTCTAATTCTAAATTGATACTCCCTACGAGGTAATAATATGTATATATATATTCTGATTTTTTCTTGTAAACACACTTTATTTGTAAAATTAAAAAAAAAAAATTGTCTATTAAAATGGAGTCAGAAGATAAGTACGCGATGATCCGTATTGCCTTGGCGATGGCTGTGCTATTTACTATATTAGGTGTAGGAATATACAAGGAATCCCACAAAAAGTTGCCCCGTTTCCAACTACAATCCGTTTCTCTCGACGACAATCCCACCGCGGCCGTGTGGGGAATATCTTTTTCGATCGACAAACCTCTAGGAGATCTCACCGTGTGGGTTCATTTTATGGCGCGAGACTATAAAGTCGTATCGGTCGGGAATGCCGGAAACACGACCGTGTCCGTAACCATGCCGCCGCTGGTCGGAGCTCCGGCAGTGGTAGAGCAGGTGATGTTCAGGTGCAACAACTACGACGGACGTTACCTCTTGGAGGCTGCGTGCAAGGACGTGGTGACCGTCGGAGGGTTTATGGAGGGAGGCCCGAGATTGTGTCCTGTGCTTCGTTACAAAAAATTTTCAAATTAATGTATGATCAGATTAGAGGTTGAATTATCAATTTCCTGTTTAATAATTCACATGCGATGTTTGGATTACATTTTAATTGATAGTTATATGAGTTTTATTTATTCATGATTTATTTATAATATCATCATATGATATGTACGTGGATATATGAAAACTCGGTTAACAAACCGAGTCTCTTGCGGATCTCATGGAGGCGTACTAATCCATAGGAATTATCTAGGTTGATCGGGTAGTTAATAGTAGAAATTAATGTAATGGAGGCTTTACTAATTCATCGGAATTATTTTATGTTAATAAATGTAGAGAATAATTTTGTTGTTAGGTTAAAAATGGTCAAATCTTTAGTTTCTACTAAAAGAAATCGATTTCAATTTAGTCTTTTAAAACACAAAAATTTAATCAAGTTTGATCGAAAACTTCAAATTTCCGCCGAAAATGACACGTGTACTAGTCACTATAATTCTTTCTATAAAAAAGATCATTTAATTTCCAATAAATCATTCAATATAATTCTTTCTATAAAAAAGATCATTTAATTTCCAATAAATTATACTCCCTCTTTTTAATATGTGTCGTTTTGAGGTCTTTTTAATATGTGTCGTTTTGAGGTTTTACGCACAAATTAATAAAATTATTTTGTACTTATAGCCTTATTTATTGCTAATTTAAAGAACAAGAAAATAGGAGAGACTCCAACTTTGTTTTTAATATTTGTCGTTTTGACACAAATTAATAAAATTATTTTGTATCAATTATAGCCTTATTTATTGCTAAGTTAAAGAACAAGAAAATAGGAGAGACTTCAACTGTTTTTAATACTGTAAATAATTATAATCCATTATAATAGCATGAATGAGAGCAATTATGAAATGTAAAATCAAAACTATAATTAAAAAATAAATAATTAAAAACCCAAAACGACAAGTAAAATAATTGGGAGGAAGTATTATTTTTTTATTAAAGATTTTTTAATTTTTATTAATAAATCTATACATATATAATTCCTGAATCTCTCCATTCTACGTCACCAATAGAAAAGGTTTAATATTGTTGTGTTCACACTACAAAATTATAAATAAAAACAAAATTTATTATTTTTATTATTATTATTATTATTATTATATTTTTATTATTTTTTTATTTGATTAATTTAAACTATTACTGATATTATTTTTTTAATATTAAATAATAAAAATAATTAATTTTGTTTTATTAAACTTTTAAGTAAATAATTAATGTTGGTAGTAGTTAATTGATTAATAAAAAAAATTAAAATCAAAATAAATTATTTAATTATTTACAAAATATAAATTAATTATTTAAATAATTTCATACAATTAATTTCAGAATAATTTACAAAATACAAATTAATTGTTTAAATTATTAAATATGATTAATTTTCAAAAAAATAAAATTACAAAATAAAAATTAATTATTTAAATTATTTTATATTAATTTTCAAAAAAATTATACGTGCAAGCGGGAAGCGATTCTAGTTGAAATCAATTATTAAAAAAATTCTTCCGTAATAAATGTAATGCTAACTAAATTTGTATACTCGGTATATTTAAAATAATTTGTACGTACAGTATATATTTGACATGGGTTTTGCTTAATAAATGGGCCGAAAAGTGCGGGCTACTGGGTAGTGGGCCTACCGTTTCTGGATGACGGGCCGGGCCGGTAATCTATATCGATTACGAGTATGCATGCATGCAGGACTGCTCCATTCCCCGCATCGGGTACTCTCAATATGTCCGAAAGTCCACGTGGAAGGAAAATTGACGCACGGTCATTAATTTCTTTATCCCTCTCTCCTTCTCTCATGTAAATGTTTGCTGTAAAAAAAACACACACACTCTTTACAAATTCGATTTACAGAAGTTCGTCAAATTTCAATTAACAAATTAAAATTTCGCGAGGGAGAGTAAAAGTGATGATGAAAATTATCACGATGATTAGGAAGGTTTCGATGAGGAAATAAAGGAGAATGGAGAGAAATAAGATAATCAACTAGTTTTGTGGTTCGATTATAATTCGCCGGGACGGTATGTTCAAGCTTCTACGGGAGCAAAGTGAATGTTCCCCTCTTTCCATCTCTCTGAAACTAATCTAATTGGGGAAAAAATAAATGAATGTTTATTTTCTTAATTATATTGTTTTTGTTCAAAATCTGGAGTTGAATTTATTAGTGGACATGAATAACCGTTCCTCCTTGCCGAGACGGACTCGGACTCGGCGATCTGAGGAACAAACGTTGTCGCCGATATTGTGTAGAAGGTTGATTCTAGCGTAGAAAATGTAACTGAAGATGGATCTGCAAGGATTAATTATTTACTTAATTAAAACACTTTCAAAACTTTTTAGTAAAAAAATAAATTACAGTTATGCTATTGTACTAATCTTCAAATCTACTGAATTTTAATTTTGAATACTTTCTTTATCAAACTAATAGATCGAGTGTTTTTCTGAATTTTAATTTTGAGTGTTTTTCTTTATCGATCGATCTGCAATGAGAACGAGTCGAGATCAAACCCCCCCGAGTCGAATCAACTCGGTAAGCAAGAGTATGCAGTATTGGTGTTACGGCGCTATCTTTGTCGCCGGTTTGGTGGCTTTGATCGTCGGAATAAGCGTAGCAGTATCACACAAGGGGTCGAAACAAAAGAAGCCCCGTTTCCAAATAGAGTCCGTCTCCGTCTATGTCGACGATGTCGACAAGCGCTCGGCGGTGTGGGACATCAGTTTTTCGATCAACAGGTCGTTTGCGGATCTCAGCGTGTGGGTCCATTACATGGCGTGCGATTACAAAGTCGAGTCGGTCGGGATGGCCGGCAACGCCACCGTGTCGGTTGCCACGTCATCGCCGCCGGGAGCTGACCTGGCGGTGCTGGAGCAGGTGACGTTCAGGTGTAACAACTACAAGGACAAACTCTTGGAGGCCGCGTGCAAGGATGTGATCGTCGTAAGGTTTTCGACCGGAGGGGTTATGGAGGGAGGCCCGAGGTTGTGCCCTATAGTTAATCATGACCCTTATTCAAATTAATTAATTAATTAATCAGATTAATTGAGTCATCTGGGCTTTGATTTGCCCTTTCTCCGAGCTAGCTTGTTTAATAATTTTCAGTTGAGATTTCATTTATTAAGTAATAATTAAATGTTTTACTCCTTTCTCTCTCCCACAATTGTTTGTCATGGTCAACTGTTCTTGTTTGACCGTCAATTACATATAAAAATTATTTAAAAAATACTAAAATAAAATTTATAGTATAAATTTTATTTTAATATTTTTTTAATAATTTTTATATATTTTTTTATTATAAGTCTATCTGTAATTCTATCTCTCATCCAAAAACAAGAAACAAGGTAGAAATCATTGGAAGTGCGCTGACGTGTTAAAATTAGAAGCTCCTAAAAGTTCTGGGGTAGAAGAATTATTATTATTATTATTATTATTATTATTATTATTATTATTATTATTATTATTATTATTATTTCAGCGTTAAGAATTATTTTATATTTTAAGGTTATTTTGTATTTTATGTAAAAATTAATAAAAAAATAAGAATTTTGAACTAATTAAATTTTTAAGTCGGATTATTTGTATTTTTATTTTATATAAAATTAATTAAAATTAAAATTTTTGAAATAGTTAAAATTTTAACGTTAAATTATTTGTATTTTTATTTTATATAAAAATTAATTAAAAATAATTTTTTATTTTATATAAAAATTAATTAAAATTAAAAATTTTAAAATAGTTAAAATTTTAACGTTATGAATTTATTTTATATAAAAATTAATTAACATTAAAAAAATTGAAATATTATTTATTTTATATAAAAATTAATTAACATTAAAAAAATTGAAATATTATTGATTTATTGATTTATTAAATACAGTATTTATTTTTATTTTTAATTTATTTTTTGTGATATTTTTATTTTAATCATGAATTATATGAAATATTAAATATTTATTTTATTTTATCTAAAAATCATTTTTTTTTACTTTTACTATTATTATTTAAATATAATAATAAATAAATAATATAAAATAAGTAAGTGGTGGAACTTATAAAATTTATTTTTGGGTAGAACTGTTGGATGTGTTAAACGTTTTTTTTAAGTAGAAGTAGAAAAAAAAATTAGTTGACGCACATGTGGCCTACTCATCACCATGTGCCTACTCATCACCTAAAACTTAAACCCTGCTCTAATAGTTAATGCCAAAGGATGGAGGGAGTATTATTTTTCATTTATTTATTTATATCGATATGGATATGAAAAACGCAAATTGATATGCCGAGTCTCTTGCCGATTAAAGCTTAGCTAATTTATTCATCGCTATACTTACGGAATATAATTACGCCGAATTTTTAATCGGATAAAAATAATGGAAAACTATAAATTAAAATTTTTGTGGTGATTTTGCTTTTTATTCTAAATTAATATTTTTTGTTTAACCTTAGATATATGGTTATAATTATTAGTGGTAAAAATTATATTTGTAATATTTTATATAAAAAAATGTATTACAATTTTTTATTGTTTCAATTAATTAAAAACAATTTAAATAAAAAATATTTTTTAATTTCTTAATTTTAAAATACAATTTAACTTTACTTATTTCATCTAAATTTTGAATTTTACTCGTAATTATTTTACTTTTTAACTTAAAATAGTATGTTTTACTCTTTGATTTTTGGTCAATTTTATCACTCACAACTAGGGCTGGAAACGAGCCGAGCAGCTCGCGAGCTGCTCGAGTCAACGCTCGGCTCGAGTTCAGTCAAACTCGAGCTCGAATCGAGTTCGAGCCGAGCATAATTCTATTTGAGTCGAGTCGATCTTTTTCGAGCAGTTCGAGTCAAGTCGAACTCGAGCAATACGAGCAGAGTAACTCGAACAAGCTGGTGTTGAACTAATCGAGCGAGCAGAAGTCGAGTGGCTCGATCGAGCTGAACTCGAGCTGTTCGATCGAGTCGAGCTCGAGCATGAAAAAAACTTCGCGAGCCGAGCTCGAGCATCCTCCCGAGCAGCTCGTCGAGCTCGAGCCTGTTAATTTTTTTCCGAACCGACTCGATAAGCTCAAAGCTCGACTCGACTCGGCTCGTTTCCAGCCCTACTCACAACTACACTACTTTACTTTTAACTTAAAATGCATTTTTCCAGTTACTACTTTTTAATAAAAAATAACATTTTTAACATGTGTTTGTCCCCTTACATAAAAAATAACTATACGTGTTGGTAAAAACAATATTGTTGAATTGAATAGCCTTTAAATATCCAAAGCTCAAAACATATACTACTATACTACACTGCAATGATGCCAACAAACCCTAGTATACCATTCCACGAAATACGCATCCATGCGCCCGTCGTCGACGGCTACCCGGTCCCGCCTACGAGCAGCGGCTCAACCCACGATCAAGACCGCAAGTCGTCGACCAATACTCTCGTCGGTAACATATTGAGTTGTTTATGTTTGTCGCCTTTGTTTTTGTTCTGTGCTGCCCTAATGTATGCCCACTCCGAAGACCATTTACCTCGTTTCCAGCTCGACTCTATCTCCGTCTCTGTCCACAACATCACCGCCGTGTGGGACATAGGTTTCTCAGTCGACAGATCGGTCGGTGATGTGGACGTGTGGGCCCGGTTTATGTCGCACGATTTTAAAGCCGAGTCGCCCGGGAATCCCGGCAACTCGACCGTGTCGGTGATCACGACTTTTCGGGGTGGAGTAATCACAATAGAGCGGGTGGTGTTCAAGTGTAACAACTACAAGGACAACATTCATCGATTAGTTTTGATGGCTGCGTGCGAGAATTTGACTGTGTCCAACCAGACCTCGACTCGAGGGGTATTGATTATGAAGGAATCGGGTCCAAGATTGTGTCCTGTAGTTTATCACGAACGTATAAATGATCGACGTCGTCATGTAGTTTAATCAGATTAGAGGTTTATCTGGCTTTGCCATCAATTAATTTCCTTTCACTGTTCCATAATTTGCATAATTATGTTGAGATTTAATTTAATTAATAATTACCAAACAAGTGTTTGTTTTCACGTATATTTATCAAAGATAAACTTATATGAACATTTTGGTAGATATGTAAAGAAAAAGTGATTTTTTTTTTTTCATTTTAATATTTATTTATTTATATGATACTCCGACACTCCGTGTGTGGATATATGAGACTATGAGAGTGCAATTAAAAAACCGAGTCTCTTGCGGATCTCTTGTTGTATATGGAGGCTTTACTAATTCATCGGAATTATCGTTAGATTTACTTAAATAAATGGGCCGAAAAGTGCGGGCAACGGGGTAATGGGATGGGCTTTTCAGGATGACGGGGCGGGCCCGTAATATATCGATTACGAGTATGCATGACCCATGACGACTCTCTTTACTTTGTTTATTTACTCCAAATACGAATAAATAAATAAATGAATTTATTTATAGTTATATATTCTCATTCTGAAATTGTGTATTTTGTACTTGGTTCTAACTAGAACAAAGTTGTAAAGGGTAGAGTACGACTTAACACAATTTGGAGATTCTAAAGAAAACTCTTTTGTATAACTTGTAAAGGGTGGACCCACTTACAAACACATCTACAAAATTCTAGCGAATCTTGTAGAAAGGTCAACACAACCAAAAACTAAGTCTATGGAGAACTAATCTAGCGACTCGTACTACCAAGACTAAACTGACAATAGAACCGGAGCTTTCTAGCGAAGTCTCTCGGTCTACAAATTTTCTCTCTTTAGAAAATGTCTAATCAATCCGTGAATAGTGAATTCCAACAACCCGCTATTTATAGGTGTCGAGAAATAGGGTTTTCGGAATTCACGCTTAATGGGCCGAGCCCAAAGCATCTTCATGGAATATTCGAGATTCCATTTTTCCGTGCTTGAC
>JACOMQ010015765.1:0-11232 GCA_014843705.1 Euphrasia arctica | reverse complement strand
ATTCATTCTTCATTTTTCATACTTTGTTCTTAAATCCCGTAATAGTATTCTAAACGTCCTGGTACTGTAACTTGGCAGTCACGTCCTGCCTGTGATTTGAACCAGTACAGAAACTGGTTTATCAACACACCGAACCATGCTCCAAAGATTCATAAGTCTCGAACAACGTCCGGTCCGGACACATATGAAACGAGCAACCCGAGTCTAAGATCCAATTTTCACACAAGTTGGAGTTCTCGTCTAGAGCCATTAGTAGATCCCCATAATAATGCCCATCTACTAATCCAACGTCACCGGAATTCTTATTACTGGAATTATTGTTGTTGCTCTCCTTTTTCTTCCACGCGTAGCACTCCGACTTTATGTGTCCCTTCTTCTTACAATAGAAACACTTCTTATTCCCGTGTCGCGACTTCGAATTCCCTGAGTCGCTCCTTTTATCACGGTACTTCTTTTGGACGTTAAGTCCTTCACCCACATCGGGCACACCATCCTTGTTGGACTCCATACTTTGTACGTTTTCCCTTGACGAGAGAGCCGAAGTTACGTCTTTAAACGAGAGACTATCTCGTCCATAGAGAAGCGTGTCCCGAAAAGCCGCCATCGAGGGGGGTAGCGAGCATAACATCCAAAACGCAAGATCATCATCTTCGATATTCACGCCAATTTTCTCAAGGTCAACTACACGCTCCTTGAATCTCGCTACGGTCTTGAATCGACGACCCCTCCGCCATCTTTAGGAAGTAGAGACTTCTCTTCAAGTGATGCTTGTTGGACACGGTTTTCTCAACGCACATCGACTCCAACAACTCCCATAATTCCTTTGCGGTCTTCGCCTCCGTCGTTTCCTCAGTCAAAGAAACTGAAATATGAAGCCCTATGGTCGCCATAGCCATCTGATCGAGATCCACCCACTCGTCATGCTTCATGTCTTTCGGCTTGTTTTCAACACCAAGTAGAACAATCTCCTGCTTAAAAGATCTAAGGACTAACCTCATCTTGTATTGCCAAATAGGAAATCTCGTGTTGAGACTTAAATTCGGTAGATCGTACCTCACGCTCGCCATCGAAACCTTGCTCCGGAGGGTAGTAGGATCGTAGTCTGGCTCAGAAAGGTGACGGGATTGTTGCCTGGATCTGACACCACTTGTTAGCTTTTAGGATCGTAACCTGGCTGTAATACCACTTGTTATGGGACAAAGCTCTGAACGCCACACGATCAAGACCGGTGCCACTAGATACTACTTGTTGCAGATCAACGATGTATAGTACAAAAAATAATGCGGAACCCCGAAAATAACTCAACAATAAATAAATAAGGAGACAAGTAAAGAAGACAAGGAATTTGCGTGGAAACCCAAATCGGGAAAAACCACTGGAGGAACGACGAGAACTTTCACTATAATATTGCCGATGATTACAAGGATTGATATACACTCTAAAACCCTTTAATCTCACACAATATTATCTCTCTCTATGATGGTATTAACTCGTGTTCTACACAAATAATTGTGTCTATGGAGATCCCTATTTATAGGTGTAGAAAACCCGTAAATTAGGTAACCAATAGGAATATGAATAAACCATTTTCCTAATATATGACTCCTAAATCCATAATATATATAATTATATTATATTCAATATAATTCTAATTTTCCTAAATAAGGAAACAAAATTCCTACGGATTCGAGTCATATTTTAACAATATCTCTCTGCTGGTACTCATCGTGCGGAAAGCGTACTTGCCCTTCTCGACGACGTAGCTCGAGCTCGACTTCAGCGCGCGACGATGGATCACGTGGCCTGGTGCTGCCACTCCAGCTCGTTGCTGCGGCTGAAGATCCGCATCCCTTCGATCAAGAGGATCACGGTGATGAACCCGAAGTCGGTTTTTTCGAGAGTTATGGCGAACCCTCTGAGAAGCACGACGGTAGGCCATATGAGGCTGAGCATGCCTATTCCCGAGGCGGCCTTCTCGACCCGGTGGAGTCAAGATTTTCGTCGGGGAACTCTTCGTTGTAGAATTAGTTCTTCGCGAGCATCAGGGCGGTGAGGCTCCGGCAGCCGGCGAGAATTCGGATCTCCCGAGGTCGATCGTTTTCAATTTGGCCAAATTGGAGAAATCAAATCGGGAGATCTCGCCTTGGAGGAGGTTGACCCTCAGGTTCAGCAGCGTCAGGTTCGTGCAGTTTGCGAGGGTCGCAGGGATTGAGGGACGCGACTAACGTACGACCGCGCGTTCGACCGGTGTTGAATCCCGGAGTGAATTCGGTTGGAGTATTGTTTGTTGTTTGTTTCGGTTATTTCGATAAGAAAAAAGAAGAGGAGAAAAAGAAAAGAGTAGGTAAAAAAGGAAAAAAATGGGAGAAAAAAAAAAGAGTGTTTATATAATAAAAGAGGGGACTATGTAAAATAACATGTGGTAGGGGTCCAAGTAATAATTTACCCAAAAATAATATTATAATAGAATCATTATATTTAATATTATTATTATCATTATTTAATAGTATTAATAATTAAAAAATAATATAAAAATTAAAAAAATAAAAATTTGTCGGGCTGGCCCAAATTATCGGGCTAGGCCCGACCCAGGCCCATTGGCCCATCGGTTTAGTCGGGTCGGGACAAAAAAGCCCGAACCCCTCTTGGGCCACAAATATTGTGGCCCAGCCCGTCCTTAAGGCCGGGCCGTTCGGGCCGGGCCCATTTTGACAGCCCTAACCGAAGGTATATTGGTAATCAACAAAAAATGTAAGTAGGAAGTTACTATTTTATCCTTCAAATCGGAATATGCCTCAGAATATTCGATTTTAGCAAGTCACGGGTATGTTTGTGTAATTTTATTAAACTCTAGGTAGCAACATGCAATGTAGAAAATCATAGTCAATAAATTTCTCCTTCTTGCGTAGGATAAGAACAGACGAAAGAAACAAAATAAAAGCGAATATATTTCTTGATGATTGAATACGTACACATATATATATGCATGCCTTATAAGCATCTAAGCAAAATTCTGACCCTAATAACTTAGGGACAAATTGTAATAAACTAAAAAGTGTGGGGTCAAATCGTATAAATTACAAAGACAACCCGACACATAAAACTCTAACCCCGTATACTTCAATACAAAGAGACCTCAACACATAAAATTCTAACCACGTATATTTTAATATACAACGATTTTCATGTCAGGTAAAAAAATATAAAAAGTAGTATAACTCATATATGAAACTGTAATTTAACCCATATATTTATATACACACTAAGTCATATACTTCTTCCGTTTCTAAAGAGTTGTATAGAATTTTTTTTACGTAGATTAAAAACATATGTTTTATTTCTAAAGAGTTTCTAAAGAGTTGTATAGAAATTTTTTTATCTAGATTAAAAAAATATGTTTTATTTCTAAAGAGTTTTATAGAGAAATTTTTACGTAGATTAAAAAAATATGTTTTATTTATTATATAATATAAAACAGAGGTATATAGTTAAATTAAAAAATAAATGTATCAATTTAAATAGATTAAGTATTGAAAAAATAAAATTATAAAAAAACTAAAAAATTACGAGTGTTCAAATTTTTAAAAAACAAACAAAATGAAAAATATGGATACTTTTGTAAAACAAAACATAAAAAGTACTAATCAACATCAAAAGTATTTATATTAATATACAAATTTCATCTCTATACAAATCTATCACACATCCACACATTCTTGAAAATACCATAAAATTGAATTAACAGTGAAAAATATCAACACATCAAATATATATATATATATATATATATATATATATATATATATATGTATAAACAAAACAAATAGTCATCAATGTGTAACAGAAATCCCTTCAATAATAGAAAAGGGACAGGAAAAAAATTGTTAGATCATCTGATCATGTTGTTTGAAGTGCCACACAGATCTTGCTCGAACAATCTCTGCTTGATCGTCTTTCATTCGAAGCAAATGCGTGCATTCCAAATCTCCCCCACCACTAATTCCAGCTGTTTTTGCTCTCATGCTTGTTAACGACTCTAGCACATTAGTTTGACGACATTCCCGTCTGTACTCTAGGGTCAATCTCGTCATATTATAATCTTCTAGGACATTCATCGGCACACTCTGCCAATAATATTTCAAAATACGAATTAATATGAAAAATCGACACTCTCACGAGAATAGCATGAGCTAGCAAAATTACCTCCAAAAGCCATCCAATGTATTTGACGTTGTTCACGTGTTGATTGGCATCCATATCGCTCCATCGGGGCTGCAGGACCATACACATCAAACATTGGAGTTTGTTTAGACATTAACTATATATATTACAGTATTGAAAACTAATACTAATACATAAACTTACAGCCAATCCAGTCCGGATGATCTCAGCAGTTTCATCAGTGAGCTTCTCGATCTTGTCTTTGTCGGTGTTTTCTGCAGCGATTGCGGCTCTGTTGAGGTAAAAAGGCTGCACCTCTTTCTTCACTTCATCCGGGATCTTGCTTAGCCTCCGGGTTTCCCTATTCATTATCACCCACGTGCTGCAATACAGACTCAACTAGATCAGTTGTGTGATCATTAAATGTTTATTTTTTACTCGTAGAATAATTTTATCGGAGAATTATACTACCTCCGTGCCGTGACTATAGTCACGGATGATCAGACGCGAAGATTAAGAAAATGTAGTGTTATTGACTTTTTTATTAAAAAATTGAAGATAAAAATGTATTTTTAAATTAATAAAGTAAGTAGTTGTGAGTAATATTTAAAAAAGTATCTAAAAAGGTAAAGGTATATATGTCTTTTTAAATAAAAAACTTAGGAATAATTATTTTCTTAAATGAAGTGTGACTATTGATATGACAATTCGTAAAAGAAAGTGTGATTATAAATATGTGACAGAAGTATAATATTTAACCTTGTCGCTCTGGTTATAATCTTTTGCGTGTTGTAGTCTCGAATTATCCAATCTCGGCGCATACCGTTTTTACCAGCCGCATCCACCCATGTATCTATCTCGACAACATCTCCCCTGCACCATCCCAACAAATATTTTTATATCTCAGTATCTTATAATTAAATTAATTAAATACATGATTTATATATATATTAGGGAAATTAAATTAACATACGTACGTACCAAGAGCTATAATCTTCAACTTGTACGTGAATGCGGGTGACGACCCAAATAAGTTTCCTGATGCTCATCTCACGGGTCGCCCCGAACCCGTTTCCAGCGACTCCTGCGCTCCCCACGTGATTCAGAGCTGTCTCCTGTAGAAGGTTCATTAATGTTTCCATTGTCGATGTTTTATCTGGTCCGATCTCGTAAGACCTGATGACGAAGGATTGCCTGTACACAAACCGATTCTCCATAAATCTGCCTAGCAGAAACTCGTGATCATTCGATACGGAAGTCCTCGTCTTATCAAGAATATGGATCTCGTTCGGCTTTTTTCCATTGACGACCGTGTGAATATTGTTGGCGTTGGCCTTTATCTTGACGCACGTCTTTTTCCTCCAATCATGATTCACATGTCGAACCGAATTATAACCGGAACCCATGAACTTCGTTACGGCAGTTGGGACGATGATAGAATTTTTTATCGTGGCCATGATCGATCGTGTTGGTGTGGAATTTTTAATGGCTTCTGTATTGATCAGAAAAATGAAGTGATGGAAATTGAGAAAGAAATTTTTAGTTTGCAATTATTCTGAGATAGCAATAGCATTGGGTAGGTGATCTAATTTAGAAATTTAGAGGAGTTGAAAAGTAATGTCAAATTCAAAGTTGAGAAAGAAATTAATAGGAAAATGTGTATATTTTCGCAAACGTGTGATCAAACTTTATTTTGTATTTGTTGTTGAACCACTTTTTGTGGGATGCTATTGCTCACACGGAAAACTAGAGACTTGTGCGGTATACTACTATACACTCATAATATAGCGGATACAATTTTCGGGAATATTAATTTATTGCTAAAGTCGTACGCTACAATTATATACTCCTTCTATCTCTTAAAACAATGCATACTTTCCTTTTTAGTTCATCCCTTAAAATAGTGCACATTCAATAAATGGAATGTCTTTTCACAACTTTATCCTCTCAATACACATTTATTTACCTTTATACCACTACTTTTTCAACTAACTACTTTATTACCTACACATCAATACCTATTATACCCTCACTTTATATTATAAAACACACAAAAACTCATTTTTTCTTAATCCACTTGCAAGTTTCTCTATGCATTGTGTTGGGAGAAGGAGGGAGTACTTCTTTTTTCTCGAGAATTATGTAGTAATAACTTTTGTAATTTATATATTTTAAATTTTACATGAAGGTTACAAATAAAACATGCGTACAACAAGTATAATTGAACGAGCAAGGAAGATAATTTTTTTTTCTTGTTAGTTTTTCGACAAAGTTCTTGATGTCTACGACGACGATAGAAACGAGAATCGAAGCAAAGAAATCAACAATAAATAAAGAAGACGATGAATTTACGTGAAAACACAGTTGGGAAGAACCACGAGAAAAAATTATGAGCCCAATTTGAGATATCCACTCTCGACCGCTTTCCAAGCGCACAATGCTCACCAAATTTAGAAACTCTCTTGTTGACTTTCCTCACATGCTCAAACCGCACATGGTCTAGTAAAGTAGACTCTTCATCCAAGAGCCTATTTTTTCCTACGGTTTTTTATTTTACCGTTTTATCTTCATTCAGCTTGGTCACTCCGACCTTCGTTTGCATGCCTCTAAGACGGATAGACTCTTCTACCAAGAGTCGAGGTTCGACCCTGGTTACTTCCTTCACTGCACCTTTTTGGAGGACATAAGGTCGCCCCGCCTTATTGTCTCCTCCCAACACTACCAAAGCCTCTTCAGTAGCTTCATAAACTCCACCTTCATTGGTGTAGCTAGAAACAATATTATCGATTTATCAATTAACATCCGAAGACAACCTTTATGACTTTATCAATTGCACACGTAGGATTTGAAGGCCATAACCCAACAATCTCCCACTTGGCCTTCAGAGCCAGTGTGCTGCCAACTTCCTGTTGTCACTTTATGTCTAAGTTTGAACTTGAGGTAAGACTCGAGTCATCCTCAATCGGTTCAAACCTTTCTTGGACTATGAGACAGACTACAAAACCAGATTTATCACTATGATACGAATATGGACATGGCCACACTTTTCCACAGTCTCGACTCTCCAAGTGGTCAATAAGACATATGTCCATATTAAAATGGAGGACAATCCCATCTTGTCAATCCAAGCACTCCCAATTGCTTCCTGATATACCCAATAAAAAGTTTTATAACCTCCTTTTACGACAGGCGTTTACTTGTATCAAAGCATACCATTTCACAATGGAATCACTCTGGACTACTCAGGTCATAGGAAATTGCTCGACGGTGAATGAAATAATATTATGACTCGAAACCTCAAATACTATTCCAATCGGGTCTGTTCCATCATTAGCTCTCAGCTAATATCTATGTAATTGTACTTGATGTCTCACATCACTAGCCCATGAAGCGGCGCTATAGTACACATTACAATCTAGTTCATTGTATTATCGGTTTATCCGTACTCGATTATACGAACTAGGAACAACCAAATGATCCAAGTATACCAATTCAACCATCGTGACTTCATTATGCGGTAAGTCGACCTCATAACCCAATTGATATTACTTAATCATTTGGACAATCCATATAAATTAAACCAAATTTATATGAAGAAATATGTGTAATACATATAAATGAATGTTTTACATATCTCCAAAAGCATCTAATACAGTAATAGAAATCACAACCCATCTCTAAGATATCTGATCTCTATTGCAGTCTTGAAAGCCTCAAGCTTAAACCGCTGGAGAGGTTTAGAAAACGGGTTTCAACCTTACCAAAAGTTTCAACTTTATTATCTCGATGTCTCCACAAAACTATCTCCTAGATAATGTGGAACTTCCTGAGCACCATGTTTAGAGATAGCTCCCCAGGATCTTTGGCTTGCGCGATAGCTCTACTATAAATAGAGAACTATCGGATGGGACGAGCTAGTTACACCACCTAGTTCATTCAAGAACTTTCAAATCTTAACTGCCATCATTATTGCATCCAATGCAATACTGGAGTACTACTAATCCTTTCGGACCATCGAAGGTTAGGAGTGGTTTCCAAAACCACTGGAGTACTTTCGACTGAGTCTTGAGTATCCATCTCAGTTTGATCTACTTGAACCTCGTTCAAGTCAACTGAGCTCCCACTTACTTTCTTGGAAAGATATTCTTTTTCAAGAAAAACACCATCTCGAGCAACAAGGACTTTGTTCTCAGATTGGTTGTAAAAGTGGTACCCTCGTGTTTCTTTTATATATATATAATGTTCAACGAAAGCTTACATTTGGTGATGCGTGCCTCGTTGATGATGAAGGGACAGCGGTTGATTCGTCTCGAACCACCTCGATGGATCAGCCACGAAATGTTCAACTTTGGAATGACCTCGTCACGCCTTTGGATCTCCCGGATGTTGAAGTCGCACAAATGGTCCGGCCTCTACGTGTTGCCCACGAACCCGGAGGACGAACACCTTGCTTGCTTGAGTCGGTTCTCCAAGTTGTTTGTGTGGATTTCGAAATTAGTGGTCTTAGCCTTAGAATGAGACATGAAAATCTGATTTTCATACTCATTCATCCCACTTCAATTCCCCTTGTAACCCCCTCCATAAAGTGTGTAATAACCATACACATAATGGAGTGATCATGGTGAATATGAAAGGTCATTTCCACATCATTATGCCAAATGGCATTAGATGTGGTCCCACTAGCTTGTGTGGCATGCCATGTCACACGATGTGACATGTATCCATGCAAGCCATGCACGTAAAATCCACATGTATTGATTCTAAATCAATATTATTATCAAGCTTGTGTGGCATGCCATGTCACACTATGTGACATGTATCCATGCAAGCCATGCACGTAAAATCCACATGTATTGATTCTAAATCAATATTATTATCAAGCAACGTATATCAACATCGAGTCCGTGTGTGACCCTGTAGGTATGATTATCGATCAATATTATATTGTTACCTACAATTAATATTATCGACTAATCATTTAACATCCATAGACGACCTTATTACTTTATCGATTGCACACGTAGGATCGAAGGACATATACCAACAATCTCCCACTTGGCCTTCAGAGCCAGTGTGCTGCCAATTTCCTGGAGTTGCAGGGATGACCCGCAGCAGCTCGTAGCGAGCTGCGGGGATTCCCGTAGCGACTCGCTGGGTGCGAGCCCCAGCCCGCGAAGGCAGCAGATTTGGTGATCCGCAGCGGGGTTGCTCGTAGCAACCCAGCGATCGCGTTGGGCGAACGCGTGCCCTCGGGTGCGCGGCGCGTTCGGTCGGGTCCCGGTTCGCGTGGGCTCGTGGTTTCCTCCGGCGATCGGGATTTCGGTTGGGTTGTCATGTTCCGCGTTTTCCGACGACCCGGGATATCGATGTCCAACATATTCAGCTACGAAAATCACACAAAAGAGAGAGAAGAGAGTTCTTAGAGAACCACTTCAAGCAAGCAAGCAAGTTCACATCCGGGTTCGTGTGCAACACGTAGAGGCCGGGCCATTTGTGTGGCTTCAACATCCGGACGATCCAAAGGAGTGACGAGGTCATTCACAAGGAGAGCTTCGAGTATTTGATCCTTTAAGGTGGTTCAATCGACTCAACACTACCTTCATCAACATCAACGAGGCACGCATCACCACATGTAAGTACTCGTTGATCTCTCTCTATATATATATATATTGGATGTGTATATATATAGATGTGTCTATACATATATAGTGTTAACTAGACCAAGCATGATAGATTTATATGCTTTACACGCTTCCGCACACACGGTATATCGATCGGATCGGTATATTGTAACCATCATGAACGTCGGGTGGGCGACGATCCTCCAAGCTCCATGGATCTCCTTTTCCTTCTACTCTCTAGAATAGTCAAGTATGATTATCTTTTCTTAATTAATTAGAGAAAACCATGTAGTTCTTAAATAGGCTACGTAGGGGACCTTAAGGAAGTAGAATATTGGGCTCCCAATAGAAATAAGTAAATTGAGCCAAAACTCAAGTCTATTAATTATTCTATTAATTATATTTAATTCCACTATATAAATATAATTGCAACTCCCAATATTAAACCATATTATATGAAATAATATCTTCCAGAGTATTATTTCATTCCGCATGTTTAAGATAGAAATGTCCATGAATAAATTATATTTATTGCTAATTAATTTATTCATCTCTTGTAATTTCAGGACTAGTACCACTCAACATTATTATCATGCGGATCAAATCCACTCGCAAGGTTTACATGATAATCCTTATGAGCTCATCTCGGAGAAATTATCAACCCTTATCGGGACACGCTTTCCCGTCAAGAATTCACAGCATGTCATACATAAAATACAGTGACTCAATTTGCCGGTAATTGTCCGAATATATCTAATTAAACAATCCATTGGTTAGTCAAAGTCACTAATATTAAATGCACACACCCGCAATAATATCAGGGATTAAGAATATAATACACTGAGATTTTAATTCGATTATCCAAGGCAATCCTAATCGAATAATCTCAAGAGGTCCGCCCAATACACCATGTGTACAAGTATAATAAAATAATTAAGACAAATTATTTCCAATTATACAACGAATATACCGATGGATGGTCCCCGTCCATCTAGGTCGTGAGCAAATGTTCGATTATATACGAGTGATTCCTGAATTTTCCGGCGTCGTTTGGAGCCAATTTGGTGCTATCGTATTTTTTCGTTCCGAAATTTACCGATTTCTTTGTTCCTTTCTACGTCGTATTGTGTGTTTTTGTGGATTTTGTCGGTTCTGATCTCGTCTGGTAGATCGCGGAGTTCGATACATTGAGGGAGAACTTGAGTGGTAAAAGGCAGAGTGAGTGAGATCATTAGAGTGAAAAAAGCCATACCTGAGTGAAACACGAGTGCTGAGTGAATCCCATCTTGAGTGTGATACACGAGCGTTTGTGAGGTGGTGAGGTTCTTTTCCTTTATTGCTTTTATTACTAACGTTTTCTGTGCAGGTATGTCTGAAGACACGAAAAATAAGGGAATAGCAGAGGGATCTATTAACAACGTCCAATTCCAGGCCATGATGGATGAGAATT
>JACOMQ010015764.1:0-11232 GCA_014843705.1 Euphrasia arctica | reverse complement strand
GGCTTTCGAAGCATGCACACAGAGTTTTAAGTGCATTTATCGATCATCGACTGAACTATGGAAACTACACGACAAATAGGTAAACCTACAATTATTTTAAATAAGATTTTTTATATATATGAATATAATTAAAATTTTACGAGTTCTTAAGTTTTACATGTATACACTTTAATTACAGGGTTGAACAAGAGCATCACAGGGTGAAAGCCAATCTCGACGGCAGTAAATGCACATTTGACTATGTGTTCGATCAAATTCATCAAGTCATGGAGTTGCAAATAGTGGAGATAAAAAAGAAATCGGTGCTCAACGCCAACAAGATAAGGATCGATATGTTGAACTGCAAATTGTTCAAGAATCTAGTTCGCAACGTCACGTTTAAGGCTTTCGAACTACTAATCGCGGAAGGGTCAAGAGATCTAGGTCAAAATAAATGCGAGTGTTATCTGTGGAGGACACACGGTCTTCCGTGCAATTGCAGGCTTCTCCAGTACATGTCATGCGGACAGAGTATCCCTTTAGATAATATTGATATTTACTGGAGAACATTGAATATAGAGTTTTCACGTGGTACTACCACGAGGAAAAAACTATTCAAAGACACAGAATACGTTAATGCACCTGCGGCAGTTGAACCTTATAAGAAGCATCCAAGCACCGACCGTGAACCTTCAGGATGGGAGAAATGGTGTAAAGTTGTCGGACTAAAGAGTTCTAAAAAGCCAAAGGGTAAGGGAAGAGTGGCGGCCACAAATGCATATCAGGATATTCCACCTGAAACTCATCATAGAAATAGCACATCACAAGGGATTTGGATGAGCTCTCCTGAAGAGAATCAGCATCGGGCGAGCTTTTCACACGGTCCAAGACCATCCTCTCCAAACTCTCCACCTTCAAGTTTCTTAAATTCTAAACAGGTTTCACCGCGCTATAGTAGCGATCGCCAGAGTGATTCACGGGTAGCATTGCGAGGCTCTAAGATGGAGAAATATTTTCATCCCTACATAAGAGAATATATTGAATCATACACGGATGTGATTGGAGACGGTAATTGCGGATTTAGAGTTGTTGCTCTCGCAATCCTCAGAAATGAAGATCAATGGCGTACAATAAGAGGTGATATGCTATGTGATCTCCGCGAAAGAAGTGAATTATATGATAACGTTATAGGTGGTCTTACAACCATGTCATCCTTGGACCAAACTATTAATCACTTCGATGGTCCATGCAACCCGACTAACTATTTCTCAGTACCTGACTGTGGATACGTGGCTGGAACCACATATAATATCTTCATAATGACATTCGGATAAACTGACGGATATTTATGTCCTCCTGTAGCTTTGAAATCCTATCAAGCACTTCCGAGCGCAAGGGTGGTGTTAGGGCACGTGAACAATTATAATCATTGGATATTGGTAAGAAAAAAAATTTGTGGTTTTTATTGTATAATTTATAATGTATTTTTTCAGGATAATAACTATAACTTTTATTTCAGTTGCACATGAGATCGACTATCATCCAGTGTCGTGGATATCAAAATACTGGATGAACAAAAGAGACCCATCCGCATATGGTTTGGAGTTACAATTTACGGAACAAATGGATCTATACAATTATATGCACAACAATAATGCACAACAACGTAATGATCAATTAAAAGCTCACAAAGAGGCCAAAAAACAAGCTAAAAAAAATCAGTTTTTCAATTTTTTTTGAAAAATATGTTATTAGTATGATTCATGTTTATTTTCTAATTTAAATAGATACCAAACTTTTTTCCCATTTATTTACGTTAAGATGTTTCAATTTATTTTTTTTTTTTGAAAAATATGTTATTATTATGATACTTATTTGTTTTCTAATTTAAATAGATACCAAACTTTTTTCCCATTTATATACATTAAGATGTTTCAATGTTTTTATGATTTTCCATTGCAATTTTATACTTTAGAAGTCTCCTAAAAACGCAATTTATATTTAAAATTGATGTTTATAGTAATTTATATTACGTGCGCATCTTGAAGATTTAAAAAATGTAAAAATATTTAAGTTTCGTAAAAACAAAATTTAATTAATTTTTTTATTTATATTCAATCGCAATTTTATAAAAAGGTGTTTCAATGTTTTTATAATTTTCAATAGCAATTTTATACTTTAAAAGTATAAAATGTACGAGTAAGTAGAAACGCATGAAATAATTGATATTAATATTAAATGCGTATTTTGTAGATTTCGAAAATGTACATAATACGACGTTCGGAAATATTAATTAAGTATGTGCATATAACATTACTCAACGAGTAATGCTATATGCACATCAAACGGTCTTGACTTGACCGTTTGATTTTTAATTTATTTTTATTTTTTTATTATTTAATTAAAAACACGTTTTTCGAAAATATTAATTAAAATTTATTTTTACCGAACGTAAATATTTTTACATTTTTGAAATCTACAAAATACGCACGTAATATAAAAATCAATTTTAAATATCAATTAAGTCATGCGTTTCTACTTACTCGTACACGCAAATGAATTCGTCCCGAATTTGAAAATATACTTTATTTTTTAGTTTCTGAAAATTGCGCAATAAATATAAACAAATATACGACACTTCTAAAGTATAAAATTGCGATCGAAAATCATAAAAACATTAAAATATAAATGAATCATTCTATAAAATACTAATTATGATTCTTTAAAATATTCGATAAATAATTATAATAAATAAAAAATTCGAAAACATTAATTAAAATTCATTTTTAAGAAAAAACTTACAAAATGTGTATTTAATATAAATATCAATTTTAAATATTCATACGCTTATACTTACTGGTTGACCCAATTAAACTTGTCTGGAATTTTAAAAATACGTTTCTTTTTTCAATGTTTTTTATAATTTTTTATCACAATTTTATACTTTAGAAGTTTCGTCTTATTCGTTTAAATTTATTTTGCAATTTTCGGAAACTAAAAAATAAAGTATCTTTTGAAATTCGGGACGAATTTAATTGTGTGTACGAGTAAATAGAAACGCATGACTTAATTGATATTTAAAATTGATTTTTATATTACGTGCGTATTTTGTAGATTTCAAAAATGTAAAAATATTTACGTTAGTTGAAAACGAATTTTAATTAATATTTTCGAAAAACGTGTTTTTAATTAAACGTGTTTTTAATTAATATTTAGTTTTGGTAAAAATGAATTTTAATTAATATTTTTACATTTTTGAAATCTACAAAATGCGCAGGTAATATAAACATTAATTTTAAATATCAATTAATTCATACGTTTTTACTTACTTGTACACGCAATTAAATTCGTCTCGATTGTAAAAACATATTAATTTTTTAGTTAACATATTAATTTTTTAGTTTGTTAAAAATTGCGCAATAAATATAAACAAATACAACGAGACTTCTAAAGTATAAAATTGTCATAAAAATATTAAAACACCTTAATATAAATAAATCATACTATAAAATACTTATTTAAAATTGTCATAAAAATATTAAAACACCTTAATATAAATAAATCATACTATAAAATACTTATTCGTTTTTCAAAAATATTAATTAAAATTCGCTTTTACGAAACGTAAATATTTTTAAAATTTTGAAATCTACAAAATGCGTAGGTAATATAAATATCAATTTTAAATATAAATATTTTTAAAATTTTGAAATCTACAAAATGCGTAGGTAATATAAATATCAATTTTAAATATAAATTAAGTGATGCGTTTCCACTTAGTAATATGTTTTGAAAATGAGATGAATTTAATTGGGTGTACGAGTAAGTAGAAACGCATGAATCAATTGATATTTAAAATTGATGTTTATATTACCTGCCCATTTTGTAGATTTCAAAAATGTAAAAATATTTACTTTTGATAAAAATGAATTTTAATTAATATTTTCGAAAAACGTGTTTTTATTATAAAATTAATATATTTATATTAAATAATTAAAATATAAAAAAAATAAAAAATAAATAAATTAAGAATGGCTATTTGTCACATCGATGCGTCAATGGCACATCAAGTATTCTAATCCATCTTCAAGTATTCTTTGAAAGAACTACTCCTACCTTTCTAATTATACATGTTACCGCATTAATCATAAATCATTCTCAATAGTTTTTTCACTATAAAGTAGAAAACAATATAACATTTTTTGTTCTGGAAATCCTGGGAGTCCTTGGCATTTAAATTTTGCAGCTTCCTTTTGCTCGGCTTAGCATAAAAATTATGTCACACTGGAACTCATTAAGACAAAACGCTTGGATTTTCAGGATGAAGAATATTGCATTGGATGGCAGAATAGTGGAATGCAGACAAAGGACGGACAGGAATTGACTCTGTTGGGAGGTAATATTAATCTTATTTATATGTGCAAATAGCATTTGTGGAGAGACAGGTAGTCGACCCGTCAACGGGTCACGGGTCAGATCAGTGTCACTAGAGTTTCGGTTCTTTTTTAGTTTTAAACTGTTTTTAATAAATGATTGGATTTGTAATATGTTAAAACATTTTATTACTTAGTGTATCTTTTTTGACAATTGATAAATTGACAATTGTTTTTACTATTATTTATCATCTTTGTAAAGAAATTATAAAAATTTAATGCATTATAATTTTATTTTATTTTTAATTATTATTTTATGTGTCATACAACAATGATCACATTTTTTTATAAATTACAAAAAAAAAAAAATACAACAATGATCACATGTTTTTATAAATTAAAAAGAAAAATGTAACCACTAATAGTATGTGACAAAAGAAATACTTACTAGTTCAAGTAGAAAAAAAATCATGTACTGTAAGTTTGCGGAGTTATCAAAATTAGTGTTATTATAAATAATTTTAAGTTTAGGTGTTTCAGTGTAAAATGATATACTCCATCTCTCTCAAATTAATAATTACACTTTTTTCACAAAATAAAAAATAAAAAAAATACAAAGGAAGTCTACAAAATATATTCATTGAATTCATTGTGAAAATAATTTATAATTTAATTTTTAAAAAATCATTAAGTAATTCATTAGATTGTAAAAATGTTGATTTGAAAATGCATTTTAATTCAACATTTTAATATATCTTAAAATATTTAGTAAATGATTTAAAATATATTTTAATTTCCATTCATAATACTTCATCATTTATATTTAATCATAATCATTCATGTATATTTATTAATAATTATTATTAAAAATATCATTTTTTAAAAATAAAAATATATAATCAATCAAAATATAACATTTTTTTGTCTACGGTCAAAAGAAGTTATTTTTCAGCTGAATTTTTTCATTAAAGTGATAATATAATCCAACTACGTTTAAGCTTTAAGATCTATTTTCAAACTACACGTGATATTTTCAAACTACACGTGAGATATATAATATATACCATGCTTAGAGAAGTACATTGACTGCTAGACTAATGGCACCGGAACAAGCAGCACCCGAGGATAATTCTCCGGCCGCCGCTTTACCCCCGGAAGCTCCACTGTGCATCGGCAGAGTGGACAATCCGTATGCGAATAGAGCCACGTGTCGATACAAGAAGCATGGAAAGAGTGGTTGCACTTGGGCAACTTCCTTAGTTCCTCACCTTCCTCGAACACCGACAAACAAACCACGCATTCCGAATAAGCCTCACCACCTCCATCTTCGTCTCTCTTGTACTTGAAACTCGAACCGTCAGTCGAGCTCCTCGACCGGGGGTTTGAGAAATACGAGCGCCATTTTAATAAGATGAGATTGTAGATTACAAGTACAATTGTTGCAATTCCTACCACCCAAACGCCGTAGTGTAGCATGGGCATGCTTGGTGTTGTCGGGGAAAGAGTCGGGGATTGGGCCATGGCGATCGACGGGCTTGAAGAGCATATATATATTATATAGAGAAGTGTGTTTTTGTGTGAGAGGATTTCTATTCGTCCATACTTGTGATTGCGAGATTTATATGGTATGTATGACGAGACGGTCAATACGTTTATATTTATTGAAGCTGAACTAATAAACGAATGAAAAAGTTTGGTCAAAAGTCTTGATACGAATCAATTGATGATCATATATATGCCCTACGATTGTTTTTCATTTTTTCCTTGTTCAAACGTTAGGGATACCTTTTTTGTATTAATTTATATGATGATGCTGAATCAATGATATTGACTCCGTTAGTAGAAAAAAAAAACTCATTTTTTTTTTGAAATCTTGGAATAATATTGACGATGAAGGCGAGAGAATTGAAACACACTGGCATTGTATCACAAAGACGGTTGACCGATAAATTATTGGTAATTTCACATTTATTCGTGTAACAAAGACGGTTGACCGATAAATTATTGGTAATTTCACATTTATTCGTGTAACTCAGATCGTTCGACTTGGTTAGCCGGGGTCGGGGTCTCAATCTTACAATATATGCAATATGATTATATGAGCATGCGGTGGTTAAAGAAAATGTGACGTATTCACATGCGTTCTTAAGTATTTAATTGAACTCAACTTTATGGTTAAGTTTAAGATATAATTTACGTTTCGTAATTCATAGGCCCTACAAAATATTTTGATTTAATTGTTTTAAATTACAACTATAATCCGAATGAACAAGAACCGACGAATCCGACCATAAAATCAAGTCACGACCCCAGCTAATTAATTGGGGGAAGACATCCTGCATAATTAATTAGTATTTAATTGTGTGACATTATCCCTGATGTCATGTGTCTTTTTTAATTGATTGACCAAATATATAAGAAAAAATAAAAACATAGGCTCTCACAAAACATGTTCTCACTAATATCAATGTCTCAAAAATATTTTCAATAATATCGATTTCTCAAATCAACACTCTCTATAATATTGATAGTGCTAATAATCAAGTATGGATGTAACAAACCCATAAAATAAGTAAGAATAAGATTATAAATAAAATCTCTTTTATTAATATTCAAATAAAACTCAAATCCTATTACCAAATTAATATAATTATATCAAATAAAAAACACTGATATTTATGACTTGTTCTTTTGGAAAACCGATTTGAATTGAACTTAAAGCATCTAAACTGAACTGAATTGAACTGATTTTTTTATAAAAATAAAAATAATTTTTATATTTTTTAAAATATTTTTTTAATAATAATAATAATATTATGACAATAGTTAGATTGTATATTTAAAATTATAGATTTAAATTATTATTTTTTTATTTTTTTAAATTTATTTTGAAACAAATTTAATCGAGCTGAATTAAAGCGATTTGAACTCAACTGAACTAGACTCAAATTAAGTCCAAAAGAACATGTCCTTACTCCCAAGTAAATATAAGGTCCAATTAATTGTTGCACGACTCGTCGACCTCTTGTACGCATTCATTCGTACTCTTTAATGACTTGTTCTTTTGAACTGAAATCGACTGAATTGAAGTGAATAACTTAAGCGATTTGAACTGAATTGAAATGAAGTGATCTAAACTGAACTTAATTAATATTTTTTATAAAAATAATAATAATTTTTATAAATTTTTTTTTTGACAATTTAAGATCTTATTATAAATAAAATTATTAAAAATAAATTGTTATATATAAAAAAAATTAAAAATAATTATATTAATTAAATAATAAATTTGAAATTTTTGTGTATATATATAAAATGAAATAATTTTAGGAGTATTTTTGTCTTTTATTATTTAAGTTGCAAGATCTTATAAGCTGTTTAAAAAAAATACTTCCCTTTATTTTTTTAAACAAGTTATAACTGGTTAAACAATTTATTTTAAAGTTTTTTTTTTTTTTAAGTTTACCAAACAAATTTTAAGACTTTGTACGTTCTTAAACAGTTTATAAGCTCAGTTTATAAGCTATTTGATAAGGATTCTATTAAAAACAAGGATTATAATCAATAAAATTAATTTTGCATTTAATATATAATATATTTTAAAGAGTTTATAATAAGCTCTCTCAAACATCCTCTTAATGAGCTTTGACTCAGTCCCTTATCAAAATAATACGTGAACTCAATTCCCTGGGTGCGTGACGAACTCAACATGCATGGCTCTTCGGTCGGACGCTCGTTCTATTTCTTTTATTTCGATTAGATTCGAGTCACCAGTTAACAGTATTTTTCAGAGTAAATAAAACATTGTCCCCATTTTCTATTTGAATTTTTATTTTTCCAAGAGAATGAAATAATTAGATTGACTACATAAGTTATTTTTTGAATAGAGCAAAATCAATATTTATGTTAAATGAGGCCCGACCCATTGGACTGGCCCAGCCAGCCCGAACATAAAATTGGACTAGGCCTCTAGTATTGAGGCCCAAAAAGAGTAGGCCCGACTGACCTGATGGGCATGGGCGACCCAACTAAATAAATATTTTTATTTATTTTATATTTAAAATTGAAATTATTATTAATGTTAGAATTATGTATTTTATATATTTCTTTGAATATAAAATATTAAATTATAATATTTATTTGTGTAACTATATTTTTGCTATATAAATATTATTTCTAATAACTACAAGATAGTTAAGTTATTTATATATACATGATGTTTGGTTGGTAACTAATGGGTCTCCCGTAGATTATAGACCCCCTATTAAACAATGTCCATCTTCGTTAGACTTAACGAGCCATTTTGGAGAGATATATCATCTTGTTTGAACACTAGTTCTACTTCATTGATAATTACAATTTTACTTTTAACACATTGAAACAAACAATAAAATTGTATTTTCATTTGTTTCTCTTTTTTCTTACTGCGTAGTCTGATGTTTACTTTTTGATTAATTGTCTTTTCGATTTTTTTTTGTTTTCAAATTGACTTGTAATTACGAAAGATGAAAAATATGTATTTTAGTTTTTTTTAATTGTTTTGTTTGATAAATAGGTAACAATGGAAAACAAAAAATATGAATTGTATTTTAGTTTTTTTTACATTTATTTAATAGATTTGTTTTTTATTTTAAGCACACTTATTTAATCAATGTTTTTTTAATTATTTTGTTATACTGTTTATTTTGAGATTTTTTACCTGCTTCAATGAAAAAAAAGGAGAATGCCAGAGAAGAATGAGGACTCATTTTGTTATTACTTAGAATTGTCATACGTATAATTTTTTTGAAAATTAATTGTATAAAATGATTTAAATAATTAATTTTTATTTTGTATATTTTATTTATTTGAAAATTAATCTTATTTAATAATTTAAACAATTAATTTGTATTTTGTAAAGTTTTCTAAAATTAATTGTATGAAATTATTTAAAAAATTAATTTGTATTTTTTAATAATTAAATAATTTATTTTAATTTTAATTTTCTTTTTATTAATTAAATTTAAATAATTCGTAGTATTATGTAAATTATTCTGAAATTAATAATAATTAATTTGTATTTTATAGATAATTAAATAATTTATTTTGATTTTAATTTTTTTATTAATCAATTAATACTACTACTGTCACGCCCCGTTTTATTTTAATAAATAAAAAAAATACAAATAATAATTTTTTAAAGATCTTAAGGGCGCGAGATGTAATTTTTCAAACTCCACGTCGGCATAATAAATTTTTAACGGTAAAAAGGTTTAAATAATAGTTAATGCAGCAGAAATAATTAAAGTTGTAAAACACGTGCGTTAAATACTAAAAATAATTTTACTCATTAAACATTGTACGAATCACGACGCAGCATCCTCGACTACTCCAGTTTATCAAATAGTATCACCTGAAAATGTTTATAACAGCAAGGGTCAGTCCACTGACTGGCAAGTAGGCATGCAATCTATATGCTTTAATGTTATCACTTGTCGTCTTAGTTCGTATTTTCAACGTTGATCTTTAATGCAATGCAACGACGTACTTAACTTAGACGTAGGATATAAACTTTAACTTTATCTTGAAACATTTACGTATCTTTTCATTAACATTAACATTCGTTCATATCTTTACGTTTAGACGCGAGCCCACTTGATATCGTAAGGGCTACCCCAGTCCATTGAGGCCATTCGTTCGTTAGTTGCACACCCTGTCTAGAGGTCCTCTCGCACTCTAGCCATTGAGGCCATTCGTTTGTTAGTTGCACACCCTGTCTAGAGGCCCTTGCGCACTCTAGCCATTGAGGCTATTAAAGTTAGTGTCACCCTGCTTAAGATAGGTCCTTACGATGCCCGACATTTCGTTTACTTTAACATTTAACTTTCGTTCTTTAGTATTTTGACCGTGACATGGAATTCTAATGCATATGCATCCTTACGTGTATGCGGGAACTAATGATAGGTATAAACATAAGCGAAACACGATCAACACTATTTCAAACATAGAATCATTAGACAAGATGCCACAAACTCTCAAACAATAAGAACAACAATCAATACATAAAACTAAACATTCAAGATTACACAAAATCATACATGAATACCATCTTATAAATCTGTACCTCTTCATACATAATGCTATTGCATGCTACAAGCCACCACTATTAGTAGTACTATATACACTAATGCATACCACATACTATTACATACATATAACAGTACTCCATATTACTAAAGATTCACAAAGCTAAGGTAGAGTCCTCCATACATAGTACACACCTACCTACCTATATGTAGGTTCATACCCTATATACTTATATATTATTGTACTAGTTAGGCACTAACCAACATTACCTACTCATACTTACATGCATACGTTTTATATATATACCTATCTACCTAAAATCAACTACAGTACATGTCCATGCATAATTAGTTGATGTTTGTAATAGATAAACATTCTAAATAGTATATACCCTAGTGCGGATTCAGGAGCACTCATCAAACCATCACTTATATACATTTATATACTCTATGTTATATACAGACGATCAAACCATCACAAACAGCATATATACATATTCTTTTTTTTTTTTTCTATTTCTATAGGTCTCGATTCACTTATATACAGACAGAAGTTTATATTTACATTTAAGCACCAAATAACTATAATTGAACCAAGAATCACATACTTTGAATCCGTAACGAAGAACCCTAGATTCTAAGAATAATTTTAACTACATGAACTTAAAACCCACTTGCCTTGTGAATAAAGACGTGGTCGAGAGATCGAGGTTTTCGTGAGATGGTTGAAAGTCGCGTTTAGCTTCTCTTCCTCCGATCGTCTCCTTCTTTCTTCCTGTACTCCTCTTTTTCGATCACCAACGCCGTAAACCCTA
>JACOMQ010015763.1:0-11232 GCA_014843705.1 Euphrasia arctica | reverse complement strand
ACCTAGATGCTCGAGTCTCTAAAGCTCTCCAATTCGTCCAGAAAATAAGTGAAAAGTGTGTCCTAAAACCTAGGTTTAAAAACCAATAAGTAGTCTAAGAATCGGGGGTCAAAACGTGGGTCAATGGGTGGACGAGGAGGCAGGCGATCGCCTGAGGGAGGAGGCGCTCGCCCGCGCTGGCTGGGAGGCGAGCGCCTGGCAGGGAAGCGGGCGCTTGGTGTCAAATCTAGCATTCTGAAGTTCTGGTGCAGGCGAGCGCCTGGTCATCGAGCGCTCGCCTAGTGGTGGTCGCGAGCGAGCTCTTGGATGGCTGGGCCATGTAGAGAACTCCAAGGGCTTTCCGTAGAGATATAGATCATCGGTATAGGTGGTCTGAGTTGGGAGACCCAAGCTCTCCAAGTTTGCTGTGCATACACTCCGGGCAGCTGCGTACTGGTCTGGAAACTCAAGTACCGTGACTATATCACGGAGATATATGATAATAAAAGTGCAGGGCCTCGTACAACTCTTCGATAGATTTCTGACAAGGTATGGACCATGCATGTATGTGGTCGGATCTGGGAGAACCAAGCTCTCCAAGTTTGCTGCACATACACCCCGGGGCAGCTGCATACTGGGCTGGAAACCCGTGAATTCCGGCTTTATGACGGGGAACCATGACAAAAAACTGGTAGGACAATGTAGAGGATTTCAAGATCTTTCCGACCATGTATGGATGGTGTTTTTAGGTTGTCGGAGTTGGGAGAACGAAAGTGGCCAAGTTTGCAGCGCAATCACGATAGGTGGTCGGTCAAATCACTTTACCGTTTTTCAACTCGTTTTTGCTCGTTTTCGCATTGAACATGATCATACACCTACACAATCCACCAAACGTCAAACCTACCGATAATCATGAGAATGATGCACAAGAATGACACAAAATGGCATGAGACGACACAAAACATCATAGGAAAAGTAGCACAAAAACATGTAAATCAATCGCACTATGTCTAACTCTCAAGTGCTTTGTTTCAATCCATTGAAAGATTTAACGAGTTTACACACTTTATGCTCATTACCAAGCATAACAAACCCTTCCGGTTTATTTCATGTAAATCTCCTCCTTTACCTCGCCGTTAAGGAATTCCGTTTTTACATCCATTTGATGGATCACTAGATTATTTATTGCAGCCAAAGCTATCAATAATCTTATCGTAGTTATTCTCGCAACCAGGGCATACGTATCGAAATAATCAATGTCTTCCTTTTGCCTAAAGCCTTGGATGACCAATCGGGCTTTATACTTGTCGATTGAACCATCGACTTTCATCTTCTTCTTGAAGATCCACTTGCATCCTAATGGTTTACAACCGTTAGGTAATCAGCAAGAACCCAAGTGTTGTTTCCCATAATGGAATCCATTTCATCATTGATGGCTTCTTTCCAAAATGCAACATCTTGCGATTTCATGACTTCCTCGTATGTTTTTGGTTCATCATCAACATGATAACAATACGAGTATTGAAATCCAACTTCGTCCCTTGATCCTTCAACCAGAAAGGTCTGGAAATCGGGACCGAACAATTTCTTAGTCCTTATCCTCGTGCTTCGACGAGCTTCAAGCGACTCAGGCTGGGGCACGGTTAAGTCCGAATTTTCAGCCACCTTAGGCACCAGATCCTTGGGCCTAACCATTGATGTAAATCGAGTTTCATCAAATATTGCGTCCCTCGATTCTATGATAGAATGAATCGCCACTGAATCATTCGGCTCAATCACGTAGAATCGATACGCCTTGGAATGCACAGCATATCCAACAAAGATGCAATCAATGCCTCTTTCTCCCAAAGTTTTCCTTTTGGGATCCGGTAGTCTTACGACAGCCCGACAACCCCAAACGTTAAGGTAATTAAGGTTCGGCTTCTTTTTGTACCAAAGTTCGTAGGGGGTAACTTTTTTCCTTTTGTTAGGAACCCTATTTAACAAATAGCAAGCCGTTAACACGGCTTCTCCCCAAAATCCGTTATTCAGACCCGAATAAGACAACATGGAATTCACCATTTCCTTTAGTACCCGGTTTTTCCTTTCGCATATACCGTTTTGTTGAGGAGTATAAGGAGCAGTAATTTCATGTATAATACTACACGATTCAAACAAAACATGATCATAATATTCACCTCCCCTATCGGCTCTCAACTTTTTAATCATGCATTCTTGTTGTAATTCAACTTCAGTTTTAAATACCTTAAACTTTTATAACGCTTCATCTTTAGTAATTAGCAGAAATACATAGCAAAATCTAGAATAGTCATATATGAAAGTTACTAAGTATTTCTTATTCTCCAACGAAGGTGTAGCATGGAAATCCCATAAGTCTCTATGCACAAGATCAAGCATACAAGATTCACGTTGAACATCTTTAAAAGGCTGCCTAACAATTTTAGTTAGCATGCATGTATTACACTTATATTCTTCTAAGTTCATGACAAAAATTAAATCAAGTTTAGACATTTCAATCATACGCTTATATTGATTATGTACTAGTCTAACATGCCATTGTAATGAATCAATAATATTAGAAGAAAACATAGGCATCTCCATTTTATTCAAAATGTTAAGCATGCACATCTCATAATACTTTAGTAGATTCCACATTTTGATATATGTAAAAATGAGAGTCAGAGATACCGTTCAATATATGCCCATGACATATATAGTCGTCGTTGTCCCACTTGCACCGTTTCCGAGTTGCCTCTGGTATTTTGTTTTCCACTTTCTCCGATTGAGGAGTGCTAAGAACATACACCTTCCAAAATTCACGCCTTCAAATTTCTCGAACGGACTCCATCTTTCAGTATGTGAAAATACTCTTTAAGATTGTTGGGTTCTTCGGTCTTGAATCTGGATTGGAGACTTGGATAGATAATTGAATCACGTTGAACACGTTTTCCTTAAAGATTATTTCGACCCTATAAGCCTGGGTATCACGAAATCCCTCGCAGGATAAGACAATATCGACACTCGAGTCTTAGGCTTAGAACACGAGCAACTTATGGAATATTCCGCTTTATTTTTTGCTTCAAAGCTTCTTATGTTTGTAGGTATTTTCAAGTGTATTCATCAAAGGAATTTTACTTCCTTATATAGGTAGTAGACACCCTTTCATTTGAATATAAGCACCTCTTGGTCGAATAGGTACATTTATGAAAAGGTACCTTTTCATTCGACACCTATTCATGTATAGGTACCTTTTAGTGAATATACCATTTCACTTTGGCACCTATTCATGTTGTTTTGCATGGGAAGACATGCAATTTCGAATTTGCATCATATTAATGATGTAATATCATCATCTAGCCATGCAACCATGCAACCACGAGATCACACTCGACATGCATTATTATGCTTATTCAAATACTTAAACCATATCAATTTTATATAACCGTGTACTCCACACTTCTCCAAAATTATATTATATTTACTAGATTTAGTCCGAAGCCTTGAATGATTCCAATTACATTAAATGGACAGCGATTTCACTTAAATCACCAACAAGAATGTATAAGATCAAACGCTGGAAAAGACTGGACATAGTCTAGCAACTATTTTGCAGATGGCCATGGAGACTTTTGCAGTTGGCCGGGGAAATCTACGGATGAAGCCCGGGCCATTCTTAACGTCACCGGCCAAAATAAATGCTAGAATTTAAGCGTTATAACGCTTATTTGGGCAAACCATTTATAAAAGCCTTTGAGGTAGTGGTCTCGCCTTAATTTTCTTGTATCAAATTTATGACCTCCACCGGAGCAGATTGCACGGTGAAGGGCGGTCTTTAATTATTAAGCTATATGTTTGTTGTATTTATCTCATGTTTATACATCAAATTTTATACAAACTAAACAAACTTAAAGCTAGAATTCAAATTAACGCCGGACGAATACAGTGAGATTGAGAACAAGAATTCCAAAATAAAATACAAATCAACCCCGACCCCGAGGCCCGTAATATCGGTGAGCACCCAAAGCCCAGGGCAAGTACCCAGAGCGGTCGGGGTAATTAAACCTGAACGGCCGGGGCAAATACCTCAGAAAGGTCGGGGCAAATACCCCATAAATGATGGAGTTTCTTACTTAATGTCTAGATTTAAGTAACATGTGAACTCCATATAAAGTCGTTTATCCTATTTAAATAATAAACAATTGTTTTGTATTTAATTATGTTTAATTAAATATGTGCAAGCCATAGTCCTAGATTATACACGTTGTAGTTAGTATGTTGTGCATCCGTTACTTGTATATAATCGAACATATGCTCACGACCTAGATGGACGGGGATCATCCATCGGTATAGTTGTTGTATAATTAGAAATAATTTGTCTTAATTATTTTATTATACTTGTACACTTGGTGTATTGAGCGGGCCTGATTGAGATTATTCGATTATGATTGCCTTGGATAATCGAATTAAATCTCAGTGTATTATATTTTAATCCCTGATATTATTGCGGATGTGTGCATTTAATATTAGTGACTTTGACTAAACAATGGAATTTACTAATATGTTTATTGGACAATTACCGACAAATTGGGTCACGCATTTAATATTAGTGACTTTGACTAACCAATGAAATATGCTTATTGGAAAATTACGACAAATTGGGTCACTGTATTTTATGTATGACATGCTGTGAATTATTGACGGGAAAATGTGTCCCGATAAGGGTTGATAATGTCCCCGAGATTAGCTCATAAGGATTATCATGTAAACTTTGCAAGTGGATTATGATCCGCATGATAATAAAGTTGAGTGGTACTATTCTCGGAATTAAAGATGTGAATAAATTTAATTAACAATAAATTAAATTAATTCATGGACATTTATATCTTAAACACATGGAATAAAATAATACTACAGAAAATATTATTTGATATAATATGGTTGAATATTGGAAGTTGCAATTATATTTATATAGTGGAGTTAAATATAATTTATGGATTAATTAATAGATTTGAGCTTGGGCTCAATTTAATTAATTGCATAAGGAGCCCAAAATTCCACCTCCTTAAGGTCTCCTACGTAGTCTATAAAAGCACTCATATGGTCTACTCTATTCTCCTAATAATCATACGTGAATATTATAGAGAGTGAAAGTAGAGAGAGAAGGAGATCCATGGAAGATTGGTATAGTTGTTGTATAATTAGAAATAATTTGTCTTAATTATTTTATTATTCTTGTACACTTGGTGTATTGAGCGGGCCTGATTGAGATTATTCGATTATGATTGCCTTGGATAATCGAATTAAATCTCAGTGTATTATATTTTAATCCCTGATATTATTGCGGATGTGTGCATTTAATATTAGTGACTTTAACTAAACAATGGAATTGACTAATATGTTTATTGGACAATTACCGGCAAATTGGGTCACACATTTAATATTAGTGACTTTGACTAACTAATGAAATATGCTTATTGGAAAATTACGACAAATTGGGTCACTGTATTTTATGTATGACATGCTGTAAATTTTTGACGGGAAAATGTGTCCCGATAAGGGTTGATAATGTCCCCGAGATTAGCTCATAAGGATTATCATGTAAACTTTGCAAGTGGATTATGATCCGCATGATAATAAAGTTGAGTGGTAGTATTCTCGGAATTAAAGATGTGAATAAATTTAATTATCAATAAATTAAATTAATTCATGGACATTTCTATTTTAAACACATGGAATAAAATAATACTACAGAAAATTTTATTTGATATAATATGGTTTAATATTGGAAGTTGCAATTATATTTATATAGTGGAGTTAAATATAATTTATGGATTAATTAATAGATTTGAGATTGGGCTCAATTTAATTAATTGCATAAGGAGCCCAAAATTCCACCTCCTTAAGGTCTCCTACGTAGTCTATAAAAGCACTCATATGGTCTACTCTATTCTTCTAATAATCATACGTGAATATTATAGAGAGAGAAAGTAGAGAGAGAAGGAGATCCATGGAAGATTGGAACATCGTCGCCCACCCCGACGTTCGAGCTAGTGCAAGGAATACGTGGGAAGATCTTAAGGTCATCATAGATCTCGATTTTCCGGCAAACGAGAACAAGGTAAAATCATGAAAACCCCTTTATGATTTTAAGATATAATTATCGTAATTATACCGCGAACCAAGATCCGAGGGATGCGACCCAAGACGAGATTGAACCGGGCGGTGGTGGGCGCGGACCACCGGACCGGCGGCGGCTCGACGACTCGACTGGACGGGTCGAGAGGGCAGAAGGCTCGGCTGGACGCCCAGCCGCTGGCGCGGCACGATCCCCTCTCGCGCGGAGGGATCGTCGCTCGCGCGGTGCACCGCCGCTCGCGCGGCTGCGGCTGGGGGTGATCGCAAGCCACGACTTCGATCGTGGCGGATGCGCGATCACCCGGGGCGTGGCTGGGCAGCCCCGTGCGACTGCTACGAACAGCCGCGAGCCCCACGCGGGGGCTCGACAGGACAGCCGCGGGTTCTCCCCGCGGCGAGTTGTTTGGTTGGGCCTATCCCCCTGGTTGTTCGTGGTGGGTTTCCGGCGACCGGGGTTTCGAACGGGGTTATCTTTTCCGTGTTCCCGACGACCCCGGGATGTCGATTTCCAACAATTGGTATCAGAGCGTTGGTTTTCGTTCACGGTATTTTTCGATAAAATTGTGTTCCTGCAGAGTTTCTGACTATTATTGAGATCTTCCCACTTATTCTTTGCACAAGCTTGAACGTCAGGGTGGGCGACGATCTTCCAAGCTTCATGGATATTTTTCTCTCTCTAGAACAATCAAATATGATTATCTTGTCTTATTTTCTAAGAGAAGACCATGTAGTGCTTTTATAGGTTACGTAAGAGACCTTAAGGAAGTAAAATATTGGGCTCCCAATAGAAATAATTAAATTGAGCCCAAGCCCAAGTCTATTAATTATATTTAATTCCACTATATAAATATAATTGCAACTCCCAATATTAAACCATATTATATCAAATAACATCTTCCGAAGTATTATTTTATTCCGCATGTTTAAGATAGAAATGTTCATGAATAAATTATATGTATTGCTAATTAATTTATTCATCTCTTGTAATTCCGAGACTAGTACCACTCAACTTTATTATCATGCGGATCAAATCCACTTGCAAGGTTTACATGATGATCCTTATGAGCTCATCTCGGGGACATTATTAACCCTTATCGGGACACGCTTTCTTGTCAAGAATTCACAGCATGTCATACATAAAATACAGTGACTCAATTTGCCGGTAATTGACCAAGAAGCATATTAGTCAATTTCATTGGTTAGTCAAAATCACTAATATTAAATGTACACACCCGCAATAATATCAGGGATTAAGAATATAATACACTGAGATTTAATTCGATTATCCAAGGAAATCCTAATCGAATAATCTTAAGAAGGTCCACTCAATACACCAAGTGCACAAGTATAATAAAATAATTAAGACAAATTATTTCCTCTTATTATATAACGACTATACCGATGGATTGGTTCCTGTCCATCTAGGTCGTGAGTGACTGTTCGATTATATACGAGTAACCGATAGTATGATTTTCCGTGTGACGTCGCACACCATACTAACTACAACGTATATAATCTAGGACTATGGTTTGCACATATTTAATTAAATATAATTAAATGCAAATAATTGTTTATTATTAAATAGGATAAACGACTTTATACGGAGTTCACATGTTACTTAAATCTAGACATTAAGTATACAACTCCATCAATCTCCCACTTATACTAAGATCTAGTCGCTCTCTCCCAAACATCTGCCCCCCATACCATCCACGTGCCTACTGAACGCTTTCTCTTGCAGGGCCTTAGTGAACGAGTACTCTAGGTTGTCCCCTTACGTTATCTAGGTAACGACTATATCGCCTCGCTGACGATATCTCGAATCAGGTGGTACTTGCTCTATGTGTTATCTCGCACTATGGACTCGTGGTTCCTTTGAGTTTGCCACTGCACCGCTATTGTCACAATAGCATTGGGAAAACCAAGGTACCACATCTAAGTCCTGGAGGAATCTTCGGAGTCACACCGATCCTTTAGCTGCCTCAAAGGCCGCTACCTATTCGGTTTCCGTGGTAGAGTCCGTAATGCATTGCTTTACACTCTTCTATGTGAGATCTCCATTTCTTAGTGTGAACACATAGCGTGACTTCGACTTTCAACTTTCCCTTTGCGATTAGAAATCCGAATCTGTGTAACCCACAGGAAACAAACTGGTTGCTCCGTATCTCAGAACATAGTATCTAGTCCTTCGCAGGTACTTTAAAATGTTCTTCACAGCAGTCCAATGTTCCTTTCCAGGGTTACTCTGATATCTCGCCACTATGCCCATGGCATAGCAGATATCAAGTCTCATTCATAACATACATTAAGCTTTCACACCCGAGGCTTAGGGAACTGCTTTCATTTCTTCTATCTCCTTTTGTGTTTTAGGACACATATCTTTAGATAGATAGATTCCATGTCTGAAAGGTAAAAAACTTTTATAGGAATCTTGTATGTTAAACGAGTCAGAATCGTGTCTATGTATGAAGCTTGGGATATTTACAATGTTATTCTCTTGTGATCCCTTATAACTTTTTTTTTTTTTTGGGTTAACGGTCAATATCATATAAAAAGAAATAGTAAAAACTGTGGAGATACAGTACAACGAATAGGAAATCCTACCGCATCAACGAGATAACAAGCTAGCTCTAAGAATCCCCAACAAGTAAAACAAACCAAAGATAAACATCTCCTACCAAGCTATACGCCACACTCGCTGCAAGGCCCTCGCCTTGCAATGTCCTACCTTATAACTTTGATCCCTTATAACTTTGATCGCAAGAAAATGTCCTACCTCTCATAAGTCCTTCATATCGAATTGTCTAGACAACCGTCCTTTTATGTCTGATAAAATTTTCACATTATTGTCAATTAGAAAAATGTCGTCTCCATAAAACACGAGAAACCACTTTGTTTCCATCACGTTTCAAACACACACACGATTCATCCATGCTTTGATGAATCCATATGACTGGACTATCAAATTGCATGTTCCACGAACTTATAGCTTGCTTCAATCCATAAATGGATCGACTGAGCTTGCACACTAAATGTTCTTGCCCCTTAGCCATGAATCCTTCTGGTTATTTCATATAAATGGTTTCGTCAAGACTTCCATTAAGGAAAGATGTCTCGACAACCATTTTACCACACCTCATAATCCATATGAGATGCTAAGAGTATCCGGATTGACCTTAGCATTGCTACCGGTGAAAGGTCTCCTCATAATCGATCCATTTCTTTCTGACTATATCCTTTCACAACAAGCCTTCCCTTCATATCCTCTCTTTGTCTTGTAGACCCATACACCCGATTGGCTTCACGCCTTTCGGGGGTTCTACAAGATCCCAGACTTTATTTAAATCCTTCTATTCTATTTCGGATTTCATCGCCTTATCCAAGAAGGCGCATTTAGATCTTGTACTGCCTCATCATAGATTCAGGGATCGATTTCATGTACTCCAGGTGCCGAGTCTGAAAACTCCCCCAGTCCCACGAATCTTTCCGGTTGTCTCACAACCCTCCCACTACGATGGCGTTCCGGTGTATTAACAGTGACAACAGGTGCAAGTTCTAGTGGTGTACTACTCGGTTCGGCTGGTTCTAAGTCTCGATCATTCTCTCTCAATCTCATCAAGTATCACATCACTTTTGGGCTTGTGGTCAATCACATAGTCTTTCTCTGCGTTAGAACTTATAACGACCTTCTGGTCCTTAGGACTATAGAACACACAAGTTTTGTTCTTCTAGGATATCCTACAAACAACCGCATTTCCGTACGAGGTTCTAAAGATCGAACCAAGTTCAGGATGTGTGCCGCTGTTTCTAAGGCATATCCTTAGAACATAACAGGCTAGTACGAATAACTCATTATCGTTTTTACCATCCATAAGAATCCTTTTCCTTCTTTCTGACACATCATTCCGCTGAGGAGTGTATGGTGCAGTCAGTCGGGAGTTAATCCCATTCTCTGATCAGTATGCCTTGAATTCTCCAGACAGGTACTCGCCTTCACGATCAGATCGTAGGCATTGAGTAAACACGAAGTACTCGTACACTCCTCTTGCCTGAGTAAACATAGGTCCGCATACATCAGAGTGAATCAAATCCAATACTTGTCCGGATCTATAGCTTTTATCCTTAAAAGGTTTACTTGGTCATTTTTAGCATCCAAACTTGATTCGCAGGTAGGAAGGTCCTCTCCTTCAACACCGCTGATTAAGTCATCAGCTTTAAACCTTTTAATCCCATTTGTATTAACATGACCTAGCCTTAGATACCAAAAGTATAATTGATTCATCCTAGAAGGTTTCTTTCTTTTATTGGTGTTAGATAATGTGTTACTAGTTTCGGTTTGTTGCATCGTGGTAGACTCAGGATTTAATATGTACAAATTTGTCAACCAATGTTCCAGAACAGATATTATCATCTATTCTCCTTATAATCATCGAATGATCAGAAGAAATAGAATATCCATTTCTTTAGAAACTAAAATAAAATTCTTTCTAAATCCATGCACATAAAGACAATGTATAAAATCCTTTCATTACTTAAAAGTAAATGAATCTCCCACTGCAACAACCGTCACCTTCGCAGCATTGCCCATGTAGATGGTGATCTTTTCTTTTCTAAGTCGCCGGGTTTCCTGGAACCCTTGCATAGAAATGCAAACATTATCAGTGGCTTCCGTATCTACACACCAGGTGCTGGTAGATAACTCCACTGAAAATGTATCAGTGACTAAGGAAAAGTTCACACTTTGTTTTTATGAGAGGACAATCAGACTTCCAGTGCCCAGACTGATGGAATTGTATACTTAATGTCTAGATTTAAGTATCGTAAACTCCCGGTCATAGTATTTAATCTATTTAAATGAATAATCGTTTGCTTTTAATTATTTATAATTAAATAAATGCGAATATGGTTCTGGATTATATACGTTGTATTTAGTATGGTGTGCGTCGTCACACAGAAGATCATACTATCAGTCACTCGTATATAATCAAAAGGTAGCTCACGACCTAGATGGACAAGAACTAATCCATCGGTATAGTCGTTGTATGAGAGAGAAAATAATTGGTCTTGATTATTTTATCATACTTGTACACTTGGTGTATTGAGCGGATCGCTTGAGAT
>JACOMQ010015762.1:0-11232 GCA_014843705.1 Euphrasia arctica | reverse complement strand
GGTGAGAAAAGATTGTATGCGATGGATGATCGCCTCCGGTAAGTACTTCATGCTTTGGAAACCCTAAATTGAATTACTTAAGTAATACCACAAGCTCTCCCTAAACCAATACAATTTTCTTTACTTTACGATTAATTATATTTAATTACTGTTCAATTATCATGAATATAAAATAAAATACAATGGCTAAAAAATAGTCTAAAAAAAATAAAATAATACAATTCCAAAATAAAAAAAATACAGTATATAATTTGATGGAACAATTGAGCATTTGATTAATCATAAGTTTGGAAGGGATAAACAGTAATTACTAAAACAAATAGAACCTAATTACTAACCTAAAACCCACTCTGCCTCTCTACAACCAAAAATGACGTTCTCGCCGGAATCCCTTCCGTCCTCCAACAAATTTCTGACCGCCACCGCCTCCCTGATCATCGGCTCCATAATCCTCTTCAAATTCATCGTTAATGACATCATCCCTCAACAAATCCACTCCTACTTCTCCTCCTCCCTCTTCATTAATGTTTAATCCATTCAATTAAAAATAAAATAAAATAAAATAAAGCATTTAATAAAAAAAACAAGAAAAGTGACAACTTCTTTGAGAAATGTACATTATTAATAAATTAAATAAATAAAATAAATAGTAAAAGTAATTGTTTGTAACAGTAGAAATGTACGTAGTGTTAGAAAAAATGTAACAAACGGGATTAGTCACGATCGGAAAATAAAACAAATGAACGGAAAGTAAAGGTGAGGTTGCTGCCGAGGCGTTTACACTTTCCGCAAATCAGTAAAGCCTCGTGTATGCTACGGTTTACAGGTTTTCTGACCCCAAAGATACAACGGCGAAGCGGGGATCGAACTTTTGCACACTGAATCGAACCCTCTCGGTTTGAATGGAAAAAAGTTGAGAACAGAGCAACTATGCAAGTGATGATATGAGATGCTGTATTTTTTCGTGCGTGAAATGATGCATGCTCGTCTCTATTTATAGACTTCACTGCAAGGGGAGTTACACCATGTACACCACTCACCGGGTGGTTGCATGCATGGGCATTTTCAGCAAGTGGAGGAAACCCACTCCAATCCAACTGCTATCCACTTCAACAATTATTAAATTCATTAATTAATTATGAAATTAATTAATATCCAATATTCAAAAGCCTTACTGGGCCGAGCCCAAAGTCTTAATTAATATGTTCAATTGGGTCAGTCAAAACGAGCCCAACAAATTAATTAATGTGTTTCAACTGGGGTGAATAAAATCGAGTCAAAACATCAATCGGACCGTGTCTAAAAAGATAGGTACAGGCCGGCCTAAGTGATCCAAGTGGCCCAGTGGGCCCCGGGAAGCCCAGGTCCATCCCAGAGTCCAATTGACCAAATCACCAAGGACCAAGCCTAAGCCCAAGCCCAGGCCCGAGCCCGAGCCCGAGCCCGAGTCGGGTCGGGATGGGACGGGGCGGGGCGGGCGGGCGCGCGCGTGTTGCCTTTGCCATGTACCGCTAAGGGTGCATGGACTTAGTCAACTTGTTGAACACTCATACTCTCTTATCACATTTAAAGAGAAATGTCTTTTGGTATTCTTTCTATGTGGGATAACATATTTCCCAATAAAATAATAATTGCTTCCATTTACCAAAGTAGTATTTATGGCAATCTTTACACATTTATTTCTCACTCACCGATTAACGGATTTTGACGAAATAAAATCTCACAATTACCTCGTAACACGTAGATAATTATAGTATTGATTAAACTCGAAATCGAATACATTTTATTAGCCATTAAAATTACAAACTTTGGACAAAATACATGAATTATTAAATACAAACAATAATAATTCCAACAATCCCCCACATGAGTGAAATCAATGCAAATGCCATGAATGCAGACTCTTGTGCTCAGTTCTCAGAAGGATCTATTGCTTCTGGAAAGGTAGCTTGTGGCCTTGAACCTCCCTTAGTGAAAATCATCGGATGTACTGGCGGCCTAGTGGACGCGATTCTTTGTGCAAAGCTGGAAAATGGAAAATAAAATGGATCCAGCACAAAAATGAGGAGTATTTCTTGGGAGAAGAGAATATCCCTTTCCTTTTACAGCCCCCCTCTATTTATAGGGCTGCCATTAGGGTTTACAAAGGGGAATTGGGCCTTTCCTTATTGGCCTTTACATATGACAACTCATAGCCTAAAAAAGAAAAAAAGACTATTAGAACCCTTATTGCGCCGCCATTGCCTAGTCGAGGAGACCGAGCTCCGAGTCTCTTCCTGCGTCTTCCTTATCTGGACGCCGGCCGGGCGGACAGATCCATTCTGAAAACAGTTCCCTCTGATCATCTTTCTAGGCGCAGGGTAAATCTCTTGCCCGACTGGTTTTGAATGTGTGGTTCGGTTTTGAGGTCGGACTTTTCCTGATCGGCCTGTATTGTCCTTGGCATTCAATATGAGGATACGACCCTGTAATATAATAATATATAAAAATAATAGCAATATTAATAATAAGGGTAAATAAAAATGGGGCACAACAAATGCCCCCGGGGAGGATCTGGGCGGCGGGAGCCGAACAGGTTCTTCGCGGTTATAGTTGTCCCATTTTCCCAAAAAGAAAAGCATTTTTTTTAAAGCTTCTGCATGCCGAAGACACGTGTCGAGACACCTCTTCATCTCCCGCCCACAGCCGTCCTTTCGGTTGTCCTTTCAATTTCGAATTTCAAAAAATTTGGAATCCGCCGCCTTTTCGAATTCCATAAATATCTTCCAAAAGGGACCTTTTTCACTTTTCGACCTCCTCTTGAAATCCGGCAACTTTCTCCGGCGATCCTGTCTTCACCTCAGGTACGCCTTCTCCTCTTCCTTTGCATAGAAAAAGTTCCTCTTTCCTGGGTTTTCTGGGGAGGAAGCTTTATTTTCTTTTCTTAGAGTTGGGAACTTTCCGGTGAGTCATCATTTTTTCCGGCGATTTCTTAGGGATTTGATAACATTTCACTCTCGGCCGTGGGCGTACCTCCTTTGGAAACAAAAATCTGGTGATGAACGAAGAGGGATCCCCTCGTCGCGAATCGTCGGGCCCTTCGCCTGTGTACACTCCGATAAATCCATCTAACCTACCTCCTACTTCTTCTCCTCGTTCGGGTTCATCTCCTGATGCTTCGACATCGTCCGGACGTTCGCTGAAGTTCCCTTTTTCGGCCGACGAGACCAATGAGATGCTGGGAGGCGATGTCAGCGGGGCTTACCGTCGACTATGCGAGATTATTGCATATTCCCGGGGTCCCCCTTCTCCGTTCACTTTCGAAGCCTACCGCTTAGAACGACCCTACTTCTATCTCCCACGGGAGATATTCCGGGTGGTTGGGGACCGGCCAGGGTCGTTTGAAGCTAGCCGGAGACCGAGCAAAATTAAAGAGAAGGCTCTCCAAAAGAAAAGGGATGAATGGGAGATCCCCTCAGACGTTCATATGTACGCTCCCGTCGAAGGCGAACGAGCTGACTGTCCCCCTACTGGGATGGTCGCGGTGAATTACTCGATGATGTCGAGCGGTCTCCGCTTCCATATCCCGAATTCTTTCGCCCACTTTGTGCAGATTCTGGGGATTGCCCATATGCAATTGGTGCCGAACGCGTGGGCGGCTATGTATACTTTAAATGTCATATTCGGATTTTACTGTTTATATCGGGGTCTAACCGGCCTCGAATTATTGTTCTTATTGGGTATATGCGATGCCGGTAAAGGCGATTATTACCTAAAGCAACGAGATACCATAATTACTGATTTGCCGAGCAAACAAGCTAAATGGACCGAGAAATGGTTCTTTTTGGCGGGGGAGTGGAACTCCAAGGATTTTCCCTTGGATGCCGAATATCGGACAACTTCAAAACGTTAGTTTTTCTGATCCTGACACTTTGAATCCTAGGCACCCTCTTTTTCCCTCCTTGACTTTCTTTTCTGGGCTTTCCCTATTTTTATCCTTTTCTAGGCCCAAAAGCTCCGGACGCCGGGCAACTAGGATGGGACTTCCTGGTGATCCTGGAAAGGATAAAGTTGCTTTCGTACGACCAACGGAAGCATGAGAATTGGAAAAGCAAGGAGAGACGTCTTCGGGCTCGATTTATGACCACTCCTCGGGACGTCGAGGACATATTTCCGCGTGAGTTGTTAAAAGTTTCTGAAACGTTTGCTTTGCCTACTCTTAATCTGCTTTTTGTTTCCAGCTCACAGGTATCTTCGGATTAGCCGACCAACCGGAATGTCGAAGATGGAGACTCCGCGGGAGCGGAGAACAAAAGAGAGCTTGCGGAAGAGCAAGCTGAGGCAGCTTGTCAGAAATTGGCGAGCAAAGTGACTGTTGCTGTGAATTCCCCGAACTTCATTCCTATGCCCGAGCCGATCAGTCAGATCACTGCTGAGGAATCCTCTGATGAGGAGCGGCTCATTCGGCCGAAAAGGAAAAGGAATCTGGCCGACGGATCTGGCACGTCGGGGAAGAAAGTGGTGGGGCCCATAGGGACTACCGGGAAACCTCCCGTAGTTCCGAAAAAAGACCGAGTTCCTCGGAAAAAGGACCCTCGACCGGCGGACGTGGAGACGGGCATTTTTTCTTCTGAGTATGAGTCTATCTTTGGCGCCGATGATGAGGAGTTCTCCAAGTACGGGCCGGCCAACATTACCTACTTTTTCTAAGAAGGTGGGGGTATTGTTTACTTATCATTTTAATGTCTATTTTGCTTTCGGGGCTTTCAAAGAGGACCCTGGACTCCCTATGGTCGTGGCTCACCTGATGGCTGCCCAGGATCCGTATGAAGACGACGTCGTCCCTTCGCATCTCGGGCAATCAATCGAGGATATCACCCATTCCTGGTCGCATCAGATGGAAACTGCGGCCACACGGGTGGACTTCCTGGAGAAATTGCTGCGGGTTTATGCTGCTCGTAATCTGGTTATGGTAAACCGCCTAGCTCAAGTTCGTGCCTAGCAGGAAGATAAAGCAGCTAAGTGTCCGCCCAATCTGCCGGATGTTTATGTGGAGCTGCGGACTCGGTATGCCAAATTGCAGGAAGATTATAACCTTGAGACCGGGATAAAAGCTTCTTTGAGCAGTGAACTGGATGAGGAGAAAAAAGATAAGATGGTTGTGGTCCTTAAGATGACCGAGCAAGGATAGGAGATGGCGAGACTCAAATCCCGAGTTGAGAAACTTGGTGAATCTTATGACCACGTCGAAAAGAAGATAAAAGAGTTGGAGGAAGTGAACCGGCGGGCGCTAAAAGAGCTCGAGTGTATGCAAGCTGCTGAGACTAAACGCCAGGCCGATCCCGAAGAGAATGTCGATCTGTACAGTAACTATTCCTACTACTGTGCTTACTTTGACAGCTTCCGGGCGCTTCTGGAGGCGGGCCAGTCGGTCGATGTTTTGATGGCGTTTCTTCGCCAATATGTTGAGCAATGCCCCCTCCATGCTCATTTCTCCTTGTATGTGCTCGATTTGGAGCAGAAATTCAAATTGGATCTTTCCTGGTGGCCTTTGAAGTCGCAGCTCAAGATGCCCAGGTCGGCTGAGCCGGCCGACACCAGCGAGGTTGACCCGGCTATCCAGTTCGCAGACTCGGTGTTAAAAGATGATGGGGGTGATGGTCAGACTTCGGGGGACCCGAAGTGACGCCGTGCGATACTACTTTTGCTTGCTCAATTATGATAACTTATGTCTTTCTTTTTGGATAATTCATTTTGATTATTGCCCGGGCGGGCTAGTACAATTATTTTGGGGCGCTAGGCGCTTTTCCTTGTGTTGTTCAAATACTTGGGGTATTCTGAGAATCTTCTTCGGGGGTAAAAGAGGATTTTCACTTAGTATGCATTTTTCCATCTTTGCAGTATTAATTCCCTTAGCTTTAACGTATCTAATGTACGAAATTTTAGCGGGTTTCCCGCTAAAACGACATTTGGCGGGAAAACTCCCTCCAAAAACGGCTTTTGGTGAGGTGTCCCTAAATGCGCTTACATATAAGTGGGACTTCCTCGTGTTTGTGGTTTCGTGGGAGAAATAATATAAAAGAGAGAAAGGAAAAAATGAGTCAGGGTAAAAAGATGCGCCCGAATAGAGGGAAACAAGTTTTCCACGGCGCGTCGGAGTGCACTGAGAGCTACTACGACATCTCCATCCATCCCGACGGCTGGCGCCAGTTGCGTCAGAAGTTTGACGGCCGATGGCACCGTAACAACTTTCCCCTCCCTAATGCGTTCGTGCAACCCTTGGAAAAGTTTCTGGGCGAAGAAATCCCTTTCCATGACTCCAATGAGCAGGCCTGGGTCGCGAAAAAGACGAAACTTAGGCGACAAGTGGCTTTTGGGGGCCCGGGTTGGGCCGACTTCGTTCAGCATACGGATATCCAGGCAGGTTGGGAGGTTTGGCTGATATGGAAACCTGGATTTGGGTTCCGTGTCAGCCTTTTTGACTTGGGGCGTCTCAACGTATCGTTCCCCCGGCAAATCCGAGAACGCGGTGAAGTTGACTCCCTCGGGCATCCGTATGTGGACTGACGTGTACCTAGGTTTCTCCGCTTAATTGTATTTTACTTGGTTCGATTGCCTTTGTCTTTTCATTGAATGCTAAGAAATTTAAAACTGACTGCATGTGGTCAATTGACTGCATTAACTACCCCTCGATTTACGAGAAACGAGTTTCTATAAATGGGCTTCTTTTGCTTTCATATTTTTCTAAACAAAAATCGTTGTTTCGAAAGTATGTCCACCCGAGTCGAATTTTCGGATGGTTCGCATTCATTCGAACGTGCGTTCAACGGTACTATCACATTTAAAGAGAAATGACTTTTGATATTCTTTCTATGTGGGATAACATATTTCTCAATAAAATAATAATTGCTTCCATTTACCAAAGTAGTATATATGGCAGTCTTTACACATTTATTTCTCACTCACCGATTAACGGATTTTGACGAAATAAAATCTCACAATTACCTCGTAACACGTAGATAATTATAGTAACAATTAAACTCGAAATCGAATACATTTTATTAGCCATTAAAATTACAAACTTTGGACAAAATACATGAATTATTAAATACAAACAATTATAATTCCAACACGTAGATGAAAATTTATGAGAATAGTTGTATTTTTAATTGAAAAGTAAATAAAATTATTTATTTTTTTAGGGTGTAAACATATTTGTTAGACAATCCAAAAAGAAAGTTGTGGTGGGGATGTTTGGTGGCGCATCCCCCACACAAGCACCGCCCCGGTGAAGGGGGGACTGGGAAAGCTTCAGGCCGAAAAGTTTGGACTCTTCTTTCTAAATGGAGGTGCTCGGGGACCTCAAAGAAAGAATAGATTGAAAAAATAAAAAGCGTTTATTAAAAAAGGTGAAGGGGGGACTGGGAAAGCTTCAGGCCGAAAAGTTTGGACTCTTCTTTCTAAATGGAGGTGCTCGGGGACCTCAAAGAAAGAATAGATTGAAAAAATAAAAAGCGTTTATTAAAAAAACAAAAAAAAAAAGTGACAACTTATTTGAGAAATGTACATCATTAATAAATTAAATAAATAAAATCGATATCACAAGAATGAAAAATCAGCGGTGTCTATTTCCATCCCATTCTAAACTGAATTTTCTGCTTCTTTGTGGGAGTTGGAGCATCTAACAACGTCCAGTGGTACCATCTCTTGCCACTTGCTGTCGCCCTCGTCTCAGATACGCAAACTAGTTTCTTTCAGATCATCCAAACTATACATATAAAAGCTTTGGATAGTTCGTTTTCCAGTCGTCCTTTCCACAAGCGCCCTGCAAAGGAAGTAGTTGTTTGTTTTCCAATAACCATCACTCGACTCTGGAACCAAGTATTGAGTAATGGAATTCGGGCTACATATCCTAAACAAACCATCGAAAAGAACACAACAGCTTGGAGACGGGAGGCCCGTCATATTATCTATCCTTTCTATCGTCAAATTCTCCACTTGAGGTTTGGGCAAAACTTGAATCTTTTCAAAGTCATAATCAAAGTTTCTGTTCCAGCTAACGTCGAGAGAAAGAAAAATTTTAGTCGACAGGCTCAGCCCTGTCAAGAACTCATTTAACGCACGGAACCAGGACATTTCCTTAATATATCCATTTATAGATACACAAGACTCCCATTCTCTTGCCGTTGGTTTAAAAGACAATGCCGTTGCAACCGACCCCTTATATGTGAACCTCCAAATACTCGGAACGTCAAAATCAGCCCTCACGATCCGGCCCTCGGAAATGAAGTTTAATTTCTCAATTGAATGGTTAGAAATATGTATATGATTATGATCACTTAATTTGAGTCCTACTAAACAATTTAGGGTTAAATCTTTAAGGGCGGGAAACTTAGACGAAGACAAGTCGCCTTTAAACAAGGTGTAAGAATAAATATGTTTGGACATTACAATGCCTTAAAGGATCTAGGCAGAAGTTGTTTTGCTAACATATTTATTTGTTTTCTTCTTTCTTCACAATTGAACTGTTGTAATCACTTGTCATATTGGTGATTTGATTTAGCGCGATTCATTAGTTGGAACATGCTTGGAAAAACAATCAACATGGAAGCTTTCTGCCGCAGCACAACAAGGCAGACTTATGCCGCAGCGCTGCAAGGCATGGACAAGCGTTGAGATAAGAGATCGAGCGAAGCATGAGCTAAGGGCAAAGGATTGCTGAAGTCCAGAGAAGTATGGAAGGCAGTGCAGTGCAGCAGAGCATTCCAGAAGAACTTCAGAAGGCAGTCCTGCGGCAGTGGTCAAAACAGCCTGCCCTAGAATATCTCAACCGACCTTTGACCTAGCAAATCAAGGAAATCAGTTGGAGACTCTCACCTATAAATAGAGGACGTCTCCAGCTGCATAACTCAACAATCTTAAGCACAAGAAAACACCTCCGAAAATATTCCCATCAAGGATCGATCATCACGCCTTTAGTGCCGCGACTTCACTTGTGGAGTTCGTCGAGCCATATGTTCTCTCATCTCTAGGAGAGTTCTTTTGTAGTGCTGATGATCGTGACTTTAGAATAGGTGTTATCCAGTAGCTAGGTTTCATTTGTTGTTGATTGTTCATACTCTTCGGATACGATAAACACCGAGGCATACATGTGTATAGCCTTAGGTAAAATCATTTGTAAATCCAAGAGTATTCCTTTTGTAAAGACTCGTTTCTTTAATAAAGTTTCTGGCCGTAAGGCCGTTTCGTATGTGTATAATTTAAATACACATACAAAGATTTAAATTCGTGTTCTTTACTTTCTCGTACGTGTGTGTGAGTTCGTTTCTTAAAGCAATTTATTTTTAATTAATTCCGCTGCAACGCTATACATATATAACATATATAAACCTTAAACTGAAACATTAATATACACGCTAAAATATATAAATTGCGAAAAACGAACGTTTTCTGTACAATGTATCGTGCTGCGGCATACGCTGTTCTGTCGCAGAACACTGCCTTGTCTAGGCAGCGCATTTCATTCACTGCGTTTTATTTACTGCCTACGACTTTCACAAGGTCTTGAATCTTAGACCAGAAAGCATTAGACTCCTTAGGTTATGCATCTTAGGGAGTTCGATCGAACAATCATCAACAATTGTTCCCGTGATTTCTTCGTGAAAAAATGAAAATTTGTACTGGTACCGGCCCCACAATGAAAATTTCTCGATCAATCGGCAATGCGAAAGAATGTGAGCAATCACATTATTTCTTACCGTCACATTGTCTAGAGTCAGGGATTGGAGCCTCAAACATCTTACGCTATCGTAGTCACGAATCGTGCCCCGCGTCAAGGATAGCTCCACAAGGTTTTCCGATGCAAATATCTCTTTCAGTATAACATAGTCCCTTTGGCCATGGGCCACTCGAATAGCTAGACGAGTGGCACCGATTCGCAATGCCTCGACGATAATTTGGTTAGCTAGAAGATGATCGGTGTAATGTTTCATACTAAGAACGAAGGACTGAATGTTGAGGTTAGATTGTTCGTACCTCTTCATACACTTTCTCACTACATCCCAGAATTCGTCGGTTTCGGAATGGTACTCTTGTTCGTCGAAGTCGAGGTCGGGGCGAGTGAGACACGCGCTGCTCCATGATTTGGAGAGAAGAGTGTTTCGCGCGGCTTCTTTCCCGGTGAGAAAATATTGTATGCGTTGGATGATCGGCTCCGGTAAGTGCTCCATGGTCTGGAAACCTAATGGATCTATTCAAATTAGGGTTTCAAGTATTTATAATAAACTATGTATTTACAATTGATATTTAAAAAAAAAATTGTGATATCACATAATTAATTAATACCACAAAGCTCTCCCTAAACCAATCAGTTTTGTTTATTTCTGTCGAGGGTTGTTAGCTCAGTTGGTTGAACACTTGAATTGGGGACTTGAGGTCCTTGGTTCGAATCCCAAGACACTGCAATTGACATAAACAAAAAAAAAAAGTTTTTTTTACTTCACAATTAATTCAATTTATTTACTATTCAATTATCATGAATATAAAATAATTAAAACACAATAGCTAAAAAATATTACATCCATCACAATTAATTTAAATTTTGAATCAATAAGTTTAGGAATATAATGTCAAATATTATTAATATTATTTTAAAAATACTTAACAATTTATAAAAAATATAAATATTTTTATAAAAAAAGCAATTTAATTTTGTTTAATTCAGTTCAAATAAATTCAGTATAAATAGTTTCAAGTTAAAAAAAAAACTTACCAAAAATCTTACTTTTTAACTTTTTACTTTTTTAACTTTTTACTTTAAAATAATAGATAAAAATACATTTTTAAATTTAAAAATAAAATAATTGTGAGTAAAAAATAAGTGAAATAAAAATAAAATTGTATTTTAAAATAAAAAATAATTTATTTTAACATTGTACATGATTAATTGAAACTTAAAAAATATGCATAATTAATTAGGAAATTGAGTAATAGTCTTGAAAAAAAATAGTTTTAAATTTTAAAATAATATATGTCAAAATAAACAAAAATTATAATTTGATGGAACCATTGAGCATTTAATTAATCATAAGTTTGGAAGGGATAAACATTAATCGACTAAACAAATGGATAAATACATAAAACCTAATTACTAAAACCTAAAACCCGAACTAAAACCCTCTGCCACCAGAAATGAAGTTCTCGCCGGAATCCCTCCCGTCCTCCGACAAATTCCTAACCGCCACCGCCTCCCTA
>JACOMQ010015761.1:0-11233 GCA_014843705.1 Euphrasia arctica | reverse complement strand
ATTTATTGATGATTGTACGAGGTTCTGTTATTTGTACTTATTAAGTAGTAAAGACGAAGCCCTAGAGGCATTCACTAAGTACAAAACCGAAGTTGAAAATCAACTTGATAAACGGATTAAGATAGTCTGTAGTGACCGATGAGGAGAATACGTTGCTCCGTTTGAACAATTATGCTCTGAAAATGGAATAATACATCAAACAACAGCCCCGTACTCACCTCAGTCAAATGGCGGCAATGTTGAAAGAAATGATGAACGCAATATTGATCAATTATGGGTTACCCCAGAACATGTGGGGGGAAGCCATCCTGGCGGCAAACCACCTACTGAATAAGATTCCCCTTAAAGGGGAAAGTGAAACACCTCACGAACTTTGGAAAGGTCGTAAGCCTAGCTACAATTACCTTAAAGTCTGGGGTGTTTGACTAAGGTGTCGGTTCCTGAGCCAAAACGAATGAAGATAGGACTGAAAACGGTCGACTGTATCTTCATTGGATATGCTTTGAATAGCATGGCGTACCGATTCCTAGTACACTATTCTGAAAATCCAGAAGTGACTAAAGGTACGACAATTGAGTCGAGAAATGCCTCATTTTTCGAAAACATGTTTTCGAGCAAAGATGGAGCTGGTCCAAGTTCTTACAAAAGAACTTATGAAGAAAATTATGTACCACCAAGTAATGAACCTGGTGATGATGTAGATACATAACCGAGACGTGGTAAAAGAGTCAAAACAGCTAAGTCGTTTGGACCTGACTTTATCACGTACATGTTGGACGATGAGCCGAACTCTTATGGTGAAGCTCTAGTCAGCCCAGTTAGACAACTATGGGAAGAAGCTATTAATAGCGAAATAGAGTCCATCATGCAAAATCACACGTAGGAATTAGTTGATCTTCCACCCGGATATAAGCCTTTAGGATGTCGTTGGATCCTAAAGAAAAAATATAGAGCCGATGGAACGATTGATAAGTTTAAAGCTCGGCCGGTAGCCAAAGGCTTTAGACAAAAAGAAGGTCATGACTTCTTTGATACATACTCACCTGTGACTAGGATTTCATCTATACGGGTGTTAGTCTCGATTGCTGCTTTGCAAAATCTTGAAATTCACTAAATGGACGTTAAGACTGCGTTTCTGAATGGTGAATTGGAAGAAGAGATATACATGGACCAACCTGAAGGATTTGTTGCACCTGGTGAAGAGAAAAAGGTGTGTAAACTGATAGGGTCGTTGTACGGATTAAAACAAGCTCCTAAACAATGCCACTTGAAGTTTGACAATGTTATGTTGTTAAATGGTTTCAAAATCAACGAATGTGACAAATGCGTGTACATTAAAGGTCCTCCAACAGAATTTGTGATAGTATGTCTCTATGTGGACGATATGCTAATCATGGGAAGTAACCTTGATCAAATCACGAACACAAAGAACATGTTAAAAAGAAATTTTGACATGAAAGATTTGGGAGTGGCAGATCTAATCCTCGGGATTAAGATCAGCAGAACCGAAGAAGGAATTGTTTTGTCACAATCTCACTATGCTGAGAAAGTGCTCAAAAAGTTCAATGCCCTTGATGGTCCTGAATGTAGGACTTCGATTGACCGAAGCATCAACTTAACAGTCAATAAGGGCGAACCAATAACTCAGTTGGATTACTCCTGAGTAATAGGTAGTCTGATGTACCTAACGAATTGTACTCGTCCTGACTTAGCCTATTCGGTTAGCAAACTGAGCTGGTACACGAGCAATCCAAGTCATAAACATTGGGATGCTCTGAAAAGAGTGTTAAAGTACTTGAAACACACTCGATATTATAGACTATACTACACAAGATAACCTAGTGTACTTGAAGGATATTGTGATGCTAGTTGGATCTCAGACTCAAAGGATTCCCATTCCACTAGCGGTTATGTCTTCTGTATAGGAGGTGGAGCAGTCTCGTGGAAATCCACGAAACAAACTTTTATAGCCCGATCTACCATGGAATCGGAGTTCGTCGCTTTGGACAAAGCCAATGAAGAAGCTGAATGGATTCGAAACTTCTTAGAAGATATTCCATGCTAGAAAAAGCATGTGTCTCCAGTGATGATGCAATGTGATAGCCAATCGGCTATAGCAAGAGCACAGAGCAATATGTATAACGGAAAATCTCGACACATACGTCGAAGACATAACACCGTTAGGCAATTGATCACAAATGGAGTGATTTCCTTAGACTATGTTAAGTCACAAGAAAACTTAGTCGGCCCTTTGACGAAAGGGATGACTAGATATCAATTAAATGCGTTGCTAAAGGGAATGGGTTTGAAAAACCACAACTAATGAATGACCATGGCGGTAACGCTACCATGCTGAGTGGAGATCCCATGAACATGGTTCAAAGGGAAAACTAAGTCATGCTAGTTCAGTTAAGCACTTGGAAATAAATATTTCCGTTTCCATCCCTATGAGCAAATAAGTGCTAGAACCTGAAATGAGGTAAAGGATAAGTCGTTGAGACTTTTAATGAATCCCACACCTCGAAAAGGTGGAGTATTTCAAGGTACTCATGCTGGGAGGTCACCTATATAAATGTGATGTAGAGGCCACTTCAAAAGTAAACATTTATGAATCCAAAGAGTTGTCCATGGCCTAAACGGACACAATAGAGAAATGGAAACTGATAGGGATTTGTTGTGTGACTATCATTGACTCGTTGTACACTTCGGAGGAATAGTTCAAGGCATCGCGTACACTAGCCCGCCAGTACATCCGATGATTTTCACTAAGGGAGGTTCAAGGCCACAAGCTACCTTTCCAGAAGCAATAGATCCATCCGAGAGCCGAGCACAAGAGTCTGCATTCATGGCATTTGCATTGATTTCACTCATACGGGGGATTGTTAGAATTATTAGTTATATTTTAATAATTCATGTATTTTGACCAAGTTATGTAATTTTTATGGCAATAAAAATGTATTCGATTTCGAGTTTAATCGTTAAAATTATTATCTCCGTGTTACGAGTTAATCGTGGTATTTTATTTCGTCAAAATCCGTTAATCGATGAGTGAGAAATAAATGTGTAAAGATTGCCATAAATACTACTTTGGTAAATGGAAGCAATTATTATTTTATTGAGATTTGTGTTATCCAAATGGAAAGAATACCAAAAGTCATTTCTCTTTAAATGTGATAAGAGAGTATGAGTGTTCAACAAGTTGACTAAGTCTCTGCACCTTTAGTGGAACATAGCAAGGGCTACACGCGCGCGACCGCATGCCCCGCCCCGCCCCGTCCTGACCCGACCCGGGCTCGGGCCTGGGCCTGAGCTTGGGCTTGGGCTTGGACGTGGGCTTGGTCCTGGCTCCTTGGTGATTTGGTCAATTGGACTCTGGGCTTCCCGGGGCCCACTGGTCCACTTGGATCACTTGGGCTGGCCTGTATACCTATCTTTTTTGACACGGTCCGATTGAAGTTTTGGGCTCGATTTTATTCGGCCCAATTGAACACTTGAATATTAATTAATTGGGCTCGTCTATAAAGCTTTTGAATATTAATTAATTGGGCTCGACTTTGGATATTAATTAATTTCAGAATTAATTAATAGTTTAATAATTGCATGTGGGCAGCAGTTGGATGGAGTGGTCTCCTCCACTCGCATGGAACTGCTCATGCACTTACCAATAACCACCGGGTAGTGGTGTGGTGTATAACTCCCCCTCAACCATGAAATTGAAGGTCATTACGACGACGGACCCACATTATCGTTGCTGCTGCCGCTTGGCCCCTTCCGACGTCCGAAGCTCACCGTAGAGAGTGCTCCGGATCTCTATCAATGCACGCCCTGCAACTACAAGTCACAAATGTTTTTCACTATGATGATGGATCTTTAGTTTAACTAGTAAATTAGCAAGTGCTTAAACCCTCTGAATTCCAGTATTCCAACGGAAAATTACGGAGCTTAATCCATACTGGGACCTCCTAGTGCAGCTTCCTTTATAAAGTCATACCAGTATTCCATCTTTGTACAAACAGATCGAGGTTTACCTGCAAAGATCCACGGCCCGCCTTCAACCACCCGATTCAGAGTTGAAGGAGAAGAAGTAGAATCTACAAATCCCTTCCATAGCGGCATCAAAAATCGTCTCATAGCTAGAAACCCTAGGTCTGCTCCGAAAACATAACCAACCAAAGTGAAGTCCCAACGTTTCCTACACAATCTGCCATGTGGGTCGAACAAACAGTTCACCGTTATTAATTAAGCTCCGGAGCCACATACCGTAACGAAACCCTAGAAGGTCGGAGCATCCGAACTCCATTAACAATCTGATGTGCTGTATTGAGACGTCGTATATTCCTTACAAAAATTAAAGATTTGTATGTGCATCTTCAGTTCGTGTCTGAGTCGGAGCAATAAATTGAGTTGATTGTTGTTCTGGTGGTACATCATGTTCATGCGCAGGCTTCGTCCCCGCCTTTAATTTCAAATTCTCAAGCAATTGGGCTTTTTCAATCTGCATTTTATTTGGGGCTGGAGAAATAATATGGGCCTCATTAATTTTGGGCCACAAAGTGCTCATTTCTTGTACTGGACTACCGGCACGAATAGGCTGTGAGTTTATTATCCTAAAGGGTGAATTTATTTACACCTCTCACTTTACTAAACTCACCCCTTAAATTAGTTCACCCCTTCAATTTTTTTGTTTGATAATTACACTCCCCTTAAAATTGTGTACATAAAATTGAAAAGATGAATGTGCTTGCGGTGACGGTCGACAACAACACTCTTAATACTCCGACAAGGATTCGAGCGGCAACCGGCAGTGGTGGGTTGAGTCTAGAGGGCTTAAGCGGCGTTCGTGCAGTAGATCTTGGCAGTGGAGGGCAATCGAGTAGAGGGCTCTCCGGTCCTCGAACGAGTGTTCAAAAGGTTGAACTGTTGAAGGCGGCAGATCTTCGGTGGGGCGGGGCTTCGTGGTGATGGCGCCATGACTCGCAAAGGAGCAACTGGACTTCGACTTCGATTCGGTCGGCAGTAGCGGCAGATCTCGAATATGACTTGACGAGGATAGAGGCATTCCGAGAGATCCCGGCATGGAATTTCAACAACCTGGATCTTTGTCTTCTCCGGTGCGGATTGGGCGTGATTCTTGGTGGTTATCTCCGACAAAGAGGGAGTTGTAGCCTCCAGAAATTAAATAAAAATAGTAAAGAACAAGTGCCCATTTCAAAAGGATATTTGTGCAATTAAACTGAAGAACATAAATTGTGCGAGATTTAGAGAAGGAATGAATAGTGGTATTAATTGTTAAGCCTTGAAAAGAAAAAAAAATTGTAGCATATGGAATGGGTTATGAGTAGATGTTGATGATGTAGCATTAATGATCGGCTCCGTCCGTTCTCAGCCATAGAGGTGGAAGGTGAATTGTGTTTGAATAAAACGAGGATGGGAAGAATTTAATAAGAAGGGTAGTAATGATATTTAAGGTTGCTTAAAAAATAAAAAAATAAAAGAGAGGGTGAGTTTAGTATAATTGGAGGTGTAAATAAACTCACCCTATCCTAAATCTACCCCAATTTTAATTTCATCTCCCTTTATTATCCATTTTGATAAACTCACCTCCCTTGTAATACCACATATATTTTTCTTACTTACAAATCTATTATTTCAATGAAACGTAAAAACACATAGAAGTACAAACATTTTTTTTTTTTTGCAAAGTAAAAATTCCACTTCAAAATTTGGGAGGCAATTAACTTCTTGAAGCTATGAAGCGATTTGGAACCGCTAATTATATATTGTTGATTTCTTATTCATTTAACAATTCATCCCACAAAAACAATTTTCATAGTTATTTATGGTTGGGTGAAGAAGCATTTTTCGATCACAAGGAAAGAGAAAATGTTTTTAACCTCGCTTCAAAAATCGAAGGTACGTTGTAAATCGACCTCTCGAAATATCAATCCGAGGGAGGGCTAGAGTGAGTGGTTTCCGTAGTAAATTCCATTTCAATTTATATCAAATAACAAGTGTAATATCAAGTAGACAAGCAATTGCAATAAAACGTGAGTCAAATGGAGAAAAATGGAGATAAAGTAATAGTCGTCCTACAAAGTGAATTATAAAACACAAGGGAGTAATTCGGTTGTAATCCTCTTACAAATCATACAACCTTGTATTTAAGTTCGAGAATTGAACCGGAAAGAAAAGCAACGATCAGCGTACGCTAATCGATTTAATTCCTTAGTAAAGCACCCCTTGATGGTGGTGAATTCACTAGATGACCAATTCTGTTCCTTAAGTTTTGAACAATAATTGATTATAATCGAACCTTAGGAAGAAAGCCCCCGTTCCCGGTGATAGCAATCGTTTTAATCCCCAAATGAGTTTAATCCCGTTCACCAAAGATCATACTCAATCGTGGTTCGAAAATAAATCAATTAAGGCAATTTAAACTCTCTCTAGCATTTTATCAAACACCTTGTAGGCATGACTTTCACTTCATCTCCTAATGAAAATCTAGCCAACAATAGCCATGGAAATCAACAACTCAAGAATGAAAATTATAAGTCCAAGCTCAATCAACAACATTAAATACAATCCAAGTATAAAAAGAGAAAAGAGAGTAGAAATAGCCAAAGTGAGGTGATAGCCGATGACTCGACTCCGTCGTCTTCAATTCATCTCGATTCCGTCGTCAATGGATCGTCTCAATTTGGGGAAAATGAACTTTCTCTCCCTAGATATTCTAATTCTCTCTCTAAGTGCTCTCAATTGTGTGTAGAAGAAAGTCGTTTTTCCCAAGTCCCTTTAAAAACGCAGCTCCCACTCCTTTTATAGCTCCCCCCGAAAATCTCGGTTTATTTGGTTGAAAAATGACCATTTAAGCCTTAGTCAACCTAGTCAACTCGAGGACGAGACATTTTAGCTCGCATTGAACCTCCTTTTTACTCACTCGCATTGAAGTGCTTTTTACTAGCATTGAGCCTCTCTTCACTCGCATTGAAGTGCTTTTTACTCGCATTGAGCTTCTCTTCACTCGCATTGAAGTGCATTTTACTCGCATTGAGCCTCCTCTGCTACGAGGTCAACCGCGAGTCAACGCCCTTGTCCGCGAGTCAACAACTGGGTAGCTCATTTCCACCTACCGCGAGCTACGTCTCTTCAATGCGAGTTTCAATGCGAGGATCCCGCGTATTGAGCTGTGAAACTCATATTTTCTATTCAACTTATGTCTAGCTCTTCCGCGAACTTGTCCGCGAGCATGTTCGCGAGTCTCGGCGCGAACTCAGTCAACGCCCTAGTCAACACTTCTCGACTCCTCTCGAATCACCTTCTTCTATGCGCAGCTTCTCGACTTTCATCATACTTTTTTCGTTCGGACTCCGATCTTCTCTATTCTAAATTCCCCGGATTCCAGACTTCAAGATCTTTCCAACCGTGTATGGAATGATCCACGGTACCAACCGAGCAATAGCAGTTTTTTACTCGAAGTTTCTGCAATTTCCAGGTTCGGATCTTCTCCTCGTTTTTCTCGTTTTAGCCTCGTTTTCACCTACATTTCACACACGAACTCGACTATACCATGCATAAGTTCCGTCACATCAATAATAAGCAAACCCTCGATAATCATACACATAATATACCTAAAATTTACAAAACCACGCCCAAACATAACAATAAAAACGAGCAAAATATCGGCATTTCATTGGGTTGTTGTTGTTGTTTTGAATCTTATAGATATGTTTTAGTCAATTTACATGAGTTTTGATATTTCCGTAATTTATTGGAGAAATTGTATCAAAAAACGATACAAAAATACATTGAGATTTAGAAATAAGGTTCAGAAAAATTACTGGATTTTTTTCAACTACCGTGACCGAAATGTGTATTTTTAGGCCAATAATGGAGATATTGTTTTATATATTATTCGAAAGAACAATTACGAAACAATGAATCGCAAAGAAAAATTGACCAAGTTCTTCATACTTATTTTCAAAACAATGAATCGCAAAGAAAAATTGACCAACTTCTTCATACTTATTTTCAACAATGTTTCTTCTTTTTTCTATGAATTTATTTATTCAAGTTTCATGAATATTAACTTAGGGTTTAAGAATTTTAAGATTATTATTCAGTGTGCTTTATTACTTGGGCTGAAGTAATAAAGTAACAAGTTTCAAGCAAAGCAACCAAAAGTATATGCTCCTTGTTTTTCTTGCATAAATCATTATTGCAATCTCTAAGGCGAGAAAGAAATTTAAGTTCAAGGATTAAAAACTGAAATCAAATTACCAAATTATTGATGCATTGCAACCAAAAGCACATTCAACCAAGGCCCAATATTCCTGCTAAATATGAAGATTCAATTTCCCAAAACACAAAATAAAACTTATGGTCATTCAAATTCATGTTTCAAAACAAATGAACTTATGTTTTAAACCAGGTGTTTGCACTCATAATACCTGAATTCAACCTTCTTTCACCATTTCAAAATTGATACTATGTAAAATCACAGGCACTCTGAAATAAAGGCACAAAAAAAAATGCAGAAACTAAATTCAGTCGCAACATGGAATCGCTTGATTCACCTGGAGTCGTTGTATGGCTTGTTGGAAAGTGAGAACAGGACGAATTAGGATGATGACATCGTCGATTTGCGCTGCAGTACTCCGGCACGGCGAGGATGGCTTCGTTCGGCAGCGGCGTGGCAGCGAGTTTGGCCACGTTGTCAACGAGGACGAGGTCGGAGTCGAGGTAAACGATAATCGCGATCGTCGGTCCTCTGCAATCTCGGAGACCAGGACTGTGGGCGCCTATCGCCACTGCGCACCGTGCAGACAAGTTGCGGTGGTCATTTACGAGAGAGCTGAAGGCGAGGTTGAATGGGATTTCGAGCGGGGAGGGGACGCCGGCCACGGCTTGGTTGTCGCGCGGACGAATTTGGGGCTGCACAAAATCAGTTGGGTGGATATGGGGTGGGGTGGGTGCGGTGGGTAGTAAGAAAAGGGGTAGTTTGGTCTTTACTCATTTTAGTTGTTCTAATTGTCAGTTGTAAAAACTCTAAATCCTAATTAGCTTAAACACATTTGTAAAAAAACCCAATTTTTCCATTCAAAAATGGGGGATTTTCAAAAAGGGTAAATATCTTACTCTAAAACACATATTAAGACTAATATTTACACTATTTGTAAAAAAACAAGAATTACCCAAACAACCCTTTTAGTAGTTTAAAAAATAATAGATTGCACTACTTACAAATAGATTGCACTACTTACTTAATTGATGCTAATGAATATACACTTACCATATTAGAAACACTACAAAAAAAACTGTAATCACAAAAAATCTTATTATTTCCATATAATCGTAACATATAATTCATTACATTACGGTTTACCACAATTTGCAATACAAGAACGAAAAACTCGAATCTTTGCGCATAGGAGTGGTGATCTCGCTGGCAGTGTTTTCGTCGTAGTTGGGTCTCCTCTCAAACCTCCAAGGTACTCGTGTTCTTGTAAGTTTTCTCTTGTAATTTTCAATTGCAACCTTTTGGGTCAGTATATTGCAGACATGATTTAGGGTTCTTTGAATTGGTAGTTGATTCGGCCACTAACAGTTTATAGGATTCAATTGACGTAGTGTACTGCTCGAAGTGATTGCATTTTTGATATATGGGTTTTTTTTTTATTCCCAAAAATCAGAAATTTGTGTCTTGAACCCCTGTATATTTTCTGTACTTGTAGTAGTAATTTCATGTCATTCAATTTCGATCCGTTCGTAGTGCTCAGACACTGTTGTGGATGTGTGATACCTATATGTGCAGTCAGTGTGTGTGTGTGTTCATATATATATTTATAACCAAGATTCTGTAGCAAATTTGATAGATTTGGGTAAGTGTGTTATCAACAAATCATAGAAATAAACATGTCAATATTTGTATTGATGTGTTGCCGATGCTTAATGTGGATAATTAATATCATAACACTTTCTAATTGGAACAGTGACTGGGAATATGTCTCCGACTACTCGTTCCGATTCGCTGAAGAAAAAAATGCAGAATCGGGAGGCCTACTCGAGATCTGCCAAGCGCAGTCTGGAGAATGACTTTGAAGCAACTGCGTCTGAGGTACAACCTGAGCTTAAAAAGGTATTCACAGCTACGTCCAGTAACTGCCTTTCAACGAGTCTGTTGCTTAAATATTCTTCAAGTGATTTTTCGGATAAATCTGTTGTCTATTGCAAACACTACACATTACTTGGTAGTGTATTAATTAGTTATAATGATTGAAAATTTGTCATAGACATCGTATAACGTTATTGCAAACACTGTTCATAACGGTATATTACAGACTCTTAGTTCACTGCTTTTTAACTACTTATTCCAAAATAGGTTGTGAAACGTGGGGCGAAGAACAACAACAAGTCGGTGTCGATGAAGTCACAAAAGAGGAAAAGATTTAACGTGGAATAAACACGCCCAAAATAGCTAAAAAGCAGAAAGTATATGACAAATGTTTAGTTTTCGTATACATATTTACCTTTACTAATTGATATAAATTCTACTTTCTGATAGGAGTCCGAACATGTGATTGTAAGTGACGATGATTTTCAGTCTAACCAGTTTATTCAGAAGAAGAAAAAGCGCGTAAGTGTCTGTATTAATGCATTTGTAAAATATTTTGTAAATTATGTGTACTATTTTGTATTGAAGCACTGTATGACATCTTATCAATGGGTATGGCATTTTTTTTTTCTGAGTGGAATCAAAATTGGGATTGGTCGTCGAAAGTTTCCTCGAGAAGCTTTGACTGTTAAAAAGGTTTGTATAGTATGTCAATCATTTTGCACTGCATGATAATCTCAAGCTCGACTTCGAGATGTGTTGTGTATCAATATGGTTTTTTGAATGTGTCAAAACTTTTGACAACACTTTGAACTAATTGCAGAATATTTGAATACGATACATAGGATTTATGACTTTATCCAAGGTTGTTTGTATTGAGTCGATACGTGAAAATGTGTTGAGGTCAGAATGCAGTACTTTATTGGCAGTACTTTATTGGCAGACACACTAGTGGTCAATAGTAGACACACAAGTAGGTACACTGTTGGCAGACACTGTTGGAGTTGTGTACTTAATGTCTAGATTTAAGTATCGGTAAACTCCCGGTCATAGCATTTAACCTATTTAATTAATAAACAATTACTTGCATTTAATTATTATTAATTAATTATGCAAAAATAT